>JAVJIF010001697.1:0-181042 GCA_038442645.1 Agave tequilana
TCTATAAGTTTTAGGATTGTCAAATTATTCATTCCTATACTTTGTCTCAATGCAAATATTTATTATCTATTTAGGTTAGGATTAAAACTGAATTTTGCATTTAATCTATTATTTTACCTTAAGTTATATGCATCTTTATGACCATGAACTTTTTTGACTCGAGATTCATAAACTTTAACTCTCATGCCTTATATATTTATTGTTGGCCCAAAGGCCTTCCACCCTAGTTTTGATGATGATTAACTCATGTAGTTATGTTTACTAATAATCTTGTGTTGTTTAAGTTTCAGATCATTAACCAAGATATTAGTTGGTGATTAGCTTCAACAAGGAGTTTAGAAGCTTTTCATGATGATTCCGATGCAAAGCTTACAGATCATTCCTTAGCACTTTGTGGATCAAGATTTTGGAGGAAGTCAACTTGAAGATGAAGATCATCAAGAAGACTTAGGTATCCATAGTTTAGATAGTGTGTTTTAGATCCATATGTAAAGTTTAGTATAGTTGATATGCTCAAGTGCACAACACACAAAAGATTTATGTTTTAGATTTGATTTTCATGAATAGTAGATCAAAACAAGTTTACTTTATTTTTATGTATATTAGATATGTTCTAATATACATACATGCTTTAAACCTGCTAGACAAACTTATTTTGACTATCCTATTCATGTATTGAAAAATCAAGTTTGATAAAAATACAAGTTTTGTTTTTGATAAAATTTGCAAGACTCAAAAATGAATTGATATGATTGATATATGTCTTGAAATTTTTATCACTAGTTTGTGTTTTAAAATAAAATGATAAAACAAGTTTTATGGGATTTTCAGAAAAGATAAAAGATTTTTATAAAATAATTTTCCCAGTTTTTCTGACCCAGTTTCTGTTCCAGGCTTCTATTAGTCGACTAAGTAACCTGACTAGTCGACTAGGGCTGAGGTCGGTCGACCGAGTCGGTCGACCGACGTGCACAAATCTGTGCACGTTTGGAGACACTGGGATGGTCGACCGGGACGATCGACCGGTCTGAGAGCAAGCTCTCTGTTTGTTTGGGTCGACCGGGCCGGTCGACCGTGGTTGCCCAACGGTCACAATTCTGACCGTTGGCGGTCGACCGGGCCGGTCGACCGTCAGCCTGTCAGGCTGCCAGCTCAGCCTAACGGCTAGTTTTGTATTGGGCCTATATAAACCCCATCTCTTTGGGTTTTTGGCCAAGATTTTTAAGGAGAAAAATTTCTGGTTTCTAAAGTGTTTAAAATAAGTTTTTAAAAGTGTTTTGGGCTTTAAACTTCTAATTTGATTTGTGTTTTGGGTTTTTGGAAAATCAAAGAAAACTAGGTTTTAGGATTTTGATTTGATCTTTCATTTTCTATCTTTTACAAGAGACTTCCCAATTAGTTTTTCTTTGTTGCTTGTTTCCAAAAACATCTTGTTTCCACACTTGAGCTATCCTCTATCCTAATCTATTAGGATCATTTGTTTTGTGGAAAAAGAGAGAAAAAGAGAAGTGTTTGAGGTTAAGCCTCTAAGTTGTAAACCCTCCTTGCTTTTGTTGTATCCCTCTTTGGTAGAGGTTGATCGGAGTGGTATTGTGTTTGGATCCCTCTTCGGTAGAGGTGATTATGTTTGTATTGGCTACGGGCCTTATCCCTCTTCGGTAGAGGTGGATTGTGGTTGTATAGCCTCGGTGGCTTTGTAAGGATTGAGAGAGGAGTTCGGTACTCCTATAGTGGATTGGAAATCCTACACGGTGGTGTAGGCGGGGATGTAGAGCTAGGGCTCGAACCTCGAAACATATCCGTGTGTTTGCGTTTGATCCAATATCTCTCAACTCTCTCTCTCATTTATTTATGCAAAACATCATACTTCATTCATTTCATATTTGCTTGTGTTGAGCATAATTCATATTGTCATATCATATCTATTTGCTTGTGTTGTGCCTTGCATAATTCACATTGCTATATCTTGTATATGATTGGTTGTTTGTGTGTGCCTCACTTGTACTTAATCAACAAGAGCTTCACATAGCACCTCAACCCATTCAAGGGGAATCAAGAGGAGTTAATCCAGAGCCCTTCACGGGGAATTCGGCTACACTTGTTGATTGTATTAAGTGTGATTGCAAAATTTGCATTAGCTTCCGCATTTAGCGCACTTAGTTTTGCATTTAGTTTTAGATTAGCAAGAACACCTATTCACCCCCCCTCTAGGTGTTTCTTTCAATTAGTATCAGAGCTAGTGCTCCTGATACTTAGGCTTAACATCCTAGGAGTGAGATCCATTTGGTTGCTAATCTTTTGTTTGCATTTACTTGTTTACACACATTTAGTTTACCATGGCCTTCATGACCCCTCCTATATTTGACCCTTCCAACATTCATGTTTGGAAGATTAGGATGACTGTTTATTTACAAACCCTAGGTCATAAAGTTTACCTTGCCATTACCAAGGAATCCTTCCTTAGTGATCGCAATCATATAGGGGCCAATGCACAAGCCCTAGAGGTCATTAGAAGCACATTATCTAAAGATTATCTTTTACGTGTTTCTAACATTGATTCCGCCTTTGCAGTGTGGAATTTGTTGACAAGCACCACCACCTTCGAGCTTCAAGTACAAATCCAAGAAGAGGAATCTAGTGGAGAATCCGATTCACAATGCTTCATGGTCCAAGGGAATGACTCCCTTGAGGTACATTCGGAACCCCACTTAGATAATGTTGATTGTGCTAGTTCTTCAAATGATTTTGTTGATCCCCATGCTTTGAATGAAGAACTATCCATTGTGTGTGAAAACTTAATAGAAAAATATAAGATTTTGAAAAAGAAAAGTCTAGAAATTGAAAAAGAAATAAAAGTTTGCATTCTAGACTTGATTATGTTTTGCAAGAGAAGGTTGAGGTCTATAATGAAAGGGATGCATTGAGATCTCAATTGGAACTTGCACTAAAAGAAAATGAATTTTTAAAATCTAAAAATGATTGCCATGTTATTTTGAAGAAAAATGAAAACTTGTCTTCAAAATTTGATTTTGTTTTAAAAGAGAATGTTGCTTTGAAAAATAAAATTATTTCTATTTCAAATGATTTAGATATTTGTTTAAAGAAAAATGAAGTTTTGCAAATAAGATTGATGCACATGTTTGCCATGCTAGGGTAGTATCACACACTTCACCTATTGCATGCCACACTTCTTCTTTGATTAACAATGATATTTCCATGATTAAGAAGAGTGTAGATTGTTTGGGCTCCACTTTGAGCCAATGTGTAGTGGACCATACACGCTTGGAATCTTTGTTTCAAAAGAAACAAGTTCCTTCTATTCATGCACACCCTACACGGCATACACATGCTCCTCACGGATACACTTCTCACATGTATGCTCATGTGTACACTTGTACACATTGTGGACGTAAGGGCCACCTTGCTAAATTTTGTTATGATAGATTAAATGTTTCAAATTTAGCAAAGAAGTTTGTTTGGGTTAGAGAAGGTACTAACCCCCATGGACCCAAGAAGATATGGGTACCAAAGACCACCCCTAAAGTTTTTGATGTAGGTGTGGGCTCTCACATGACGTGAGAGTGATGACACCTTGGAGTGGATGCGTTTCGGACTTAAAAGGAAAATCAATTGGATGCATCACTTTCAAGGGAAGGTTTGGTGGAGAGGACCACCTTTGTTTTGGAGAACTAAAGCGGTGCCCTCATTGGTTTTGGTATCGAATCTCTAACTCCTTATGTTTACATGCTTTCCATGTTTATCTTTCATAGCATGATTTGATGTTTAGTGATCATCATGAATATGCCATGTTAATTAGATTAGTGTTATACTCATTAGTTGGTTGAAACATTCATGTTTTATATGGACTTATATTTCTGTGTTTTCACCTTGGTTAAACTAATTTGTATGACCTAGATCTAATGCACATGCATGTACATATTGATCATATATGATTTGTATTTCATATCTTTGATGTTTATAGCATGTTTCATTATTTGGTGATTATTATGATAATGCCATGTTCATTAGATCCTTGACATGCATGTATAGCATTTTGAGACACCTATGTTTATATGGACCCATACTTTGTGTTCTCACCGTTTGTTTTAGCTATCATGTTTATCATAGGTTTAATAACATGTGGATTTGCATAATAATCATGTTTAAGATTATCATGTTAATATTTATCGTGTTTTATGCTTCATGTGTTGATTACATGTTTAGATGTTAGTTTTCATTAAGACTAGGTATATATTCGTGCATATAGTGGGCCACAAATAAATTTATATATGTTTTGGCTTGAATGCTTATTTGAACCCATTAGATGTGCTAGTATAGTCTAGTTTTGATGATTCATACATTTTAAACTTGTATTCCCATTTTGAATTTGTTTTTTGTGTTTTCACTTTATGTATATGTTTGTATTGCCAAACTTTAAGATATACATGTATACCCCTTGAGTCATTTGCCTTTCATGCAAATCTATATATGGACTCAATTGTGTTTAGGGATATGTATGTATACTTATTGTGTTGACAATTCATACATATACCTTGAAATGAAATTTGTTTTAATGAAAATTTAGTTTTTCATGGTTCCATGTGTTTTAGTTTAACTTCATGTATATGTCTATCTTGTCCAAACTATTAGATATACATGTTTATCATTTTGAGCCACGTGCCTTCATGCATATATCTTTGTGGACTCTTTGTGTTTGGATATGTATGTATACTTTAGTTTGTATTAGACATACATATGCCTTGAAGATTAAATAATTTAGATGATTTTTATGTTTTCATGTTTTCTTATTTCAAGGAATTTTGAGCTTAATTGGAAATTTTATAATGCCATGTCACACATTACTTGTACACTCACCATTTTTAAAATATTTCTCATGAGTATGTTTTTCATGAGTTTGTATGGACTTTATTGAATATTGAGTGTTTTAAGTGCCATGTGATTTACATGTGTTTTATGAAAATTATTTTTAGTTTATTCCTTGCTTGAAGGATTTCGCACTAGTCAACAAATTTTTCATTTTGACTAGTTCGTATTCTTCAATTTGGTAGTGATTTTCAAACAAAACTTGTTTTCAAATCCATTTTTGAAAACCCCTGCCATCTAAGGGCGGTTGGAAGGGAGATCATGTTCATGTATGCTTTACAAGTGAAAATCATTTAAAACTTGAATCATGATTGGGTGGTAGGTTATATGAGTTATACCATGCTTTTATTGTTATGTCAATTGGTATCATTGAACTCTTTCAATTGGTATCATTTTGATCTTTTTGTATACTCATATGTTTATTGTGTATGTATATTTTCAATTGGTATCATCTATTGGTGATTGGTACTCATTCTATTTCATACACATATACTTGTTCTATTTGTGCTTAAGATATAAATTTTTCACAAAATCTTGTTTATGCTAGTGCTTGAGCTTCAATTTTGTTTTAATTGATTACTTTTAAATTGGTATTAAGCCTATGCATCATTTTAGTTGGTATTTCATAAAGGGGGAGAAAATTTAATTTTGTCTTTCAATTTGTGATTTTTCAATTGGTATTTGTTTCCCACTCCCTTACTTTATGATTGAAAATTTCATATTGGTATCATATGTTTAATATGAAAATTATTTACAATTGGTATCAAAATTTTGTTTAAACATTCAAAATTTATTATGTTTAATATCAATTGGTATCAAGATTGTTTCATGTGTTTTTGCTTAAAATTGGTATCAATATTTTTCTTTTTTGTTTCCTTTCAATTGATACCTTAATTGATTGTCACCCTTATTGACCTCGTTTTTGTTTTAGACAAAAAGGGGGAGAACATTGTTTTTATTGTTTTGATTGACTTAAAAGGGGAGAAATATTTTTACCCCTCATTTTATTGTTTTGATTGTTTACGCCTTTGTTGATGATTGACAAAAAGGGGGAGAATAATTTGGTGTTTATATATGCATACTTATGTTTTTGCATATATTAAGTTTTATTAGTATCTAGAGCATCTAGTGTTTTGTTAATATTTTATTAATTTAATTGGTATCTAGAGCTTCTAGAATATGTTTTATACATGTTGATGTATACATGATTATATGCATACTTGTATTTAGTTTTCTCATGCTTAACAAATAAACAATAGATATGCATATATGTTTTGTTTTGCAAATGTTTTGATGACTTTTATGATTATTTGACATGTTGTATTTGCATACATGTCATACATTTGCATACATATTTATGAGCTTCATTGTCACATATTTTTATTTGTTTATGCATGAGTTAAGGGGGAGCTTCTTTGAAGCTTAACTTTAATCCATGCATATATAACTCCATGAGTTTTGTCATCATCAAAAAGGGAGAGATTGTTGGCCCAAAGGCCTTCCACCCTAGTTTTGATGATGATTAACTCATGTAGTTATGTTTACTAATAATCTTGTGTTGTTTAAGCTTCAGATCATTAACCAAGATATTAGTTGGTGATTAGCTTCAACAAGGAGTTTAGAAGCTTTTCATGATGATTCCGGTGCCAAAGCTTAAAGATCATTCCTTAGCACTTTGTGGATCAAGATTTTGGAGCAAGTCAACTTGAAGATGAAGATCATCAAGAAGACTTAGGTATCCATAGTTTAGATAGTGTGTTTTAGATCCATTTGTAAAGTTTAGTATAGTTGATATGCGCAAGTGCACAACACACAAAAGATTTATGTTTTGGATTTGGTTTTCATGAATAGTAGATCAAAAAAGTTTACTTTATTTCTATGTATATTAGATATGTTCTAAATATACATACATGCTTTAAACTTGCTAGACAAACTTATTTTGACTATCCTATTCATGTATTGAAAAATCAAGTTTGATAAAAATACAAGTTTTGTTTTTGATAAAATTTGCAAGACTCAAAAATGAATTGATATGATTGATATATGTCTTGAAATTTTTATCACTAGTTTGTGTTTTAAAATAAAATGATAAAACAAGTTTTATGGGATTTTCAGAAAAGATAAAAGATTTTTATAAAATAATTTTCCCAGTTTTTCTGACCCAGTTTCTATTCCAGGCTTCTATTAGTCGACTAAGTAACCTGACTAGTCGACTAGGGCTGAGGTCGGTCGACCGACGTGCACAAATCTGTGCACGTTTGGAGACACTGGGACGGTCGACCGGGACGGTCGACCGGTCTGAGAGCAGAGCTCTCTGTTTGTTTGGGTCGACCGGGCCGGTCGACCGTGGTTGCCCAACGGTCACATTTCTGACCGTTGGCGGTCGACCGGGCCGGTCGACCGTCAGCCTGTCAGGCTGCCAGCTCAGCCTAACAGCTAGTTTTGTATTAGGCCTATATAAACCCCATCTCTTTGGGTTTTGGCCAAGATTTTAAAGGAGAAAAATTTCTGATTTCTAAAGTGTTTAAAACAAGTTTTCAAAAGTATTTTGGGCTTTAAACTTCCAATTTGATTTGTGTTTTGGGTTTTTGGAAAATCAAAGGAAACTAGGTTTGGGGATTTTGATTTGATCTTTCATTTTCTATCTTTTACAAGAGACTTCCCAATTAGTTTTTCTTTGTTGCTTGTTTTCAAAAACACCTTGTTTCCACACTTGAGCTATCCTCTATCCTAATCTATTAGGATCATTTGTTTTGTGGAAAAGAGAGAAAAAGAGAAGTGTTTGAGGTTAAGCCTCTAAGTTGTAAACCCTCCTTGCTTTTGCTGTATCCCTCTTTGGTAGAGGTTGATCGGAGTGGTATTGTGTTTGGATCCCTCTTTCGGTAGAGGTGATTGTGTTTGTATTGGCTACGGGCCTTATCGCTCTTCGGTAGAGGTGGATTGTGGTTGTATAGCCTCGGTGGCTTTGTAAGGATTGAGAGAGGAGTTCGGTACTCCTATAGTGGATTGGAAATCCTACACGGTGGTGTAGGCGGGGATGTAGAGCTAGGGGCTCGAACCTCGAAACATATCCGTGTGTTTGCGTTTGATCCAATATCTCTCAACTCTCTCTCTCATTTATTTGTGCAAAACATCATACTTCATTCATTTCATATTTGCTTGTGTTGAGCATAATTCATATTGTCATATCATATCTATTTACTTGTGTTGTGCCTTGCATAATTCACATTGCTATATCTTGTATATGCTTGGTTGTTTGTGTGTGCCTCACTTGTACTTAATCAACAAGAGCTTCACATAGCACCTCAACCCATTCAAGGGGAATCAAGAGGAGTTAGTTCAGAGCCCTTCACGGAGAATTCGGCTACACTTGTTGATTGTATTAAGTGTGATTGCAAAATTTGCATTAGCTTCCGCATTTAGCGCACTTAGTTTTGCAATTAGTTTTAGATTAGCAAGAACACCTATTCACCCCCCCTCTAGGTGTTTCTTTCATTTATTACTTTTTTTAAAGAAGTTCGAAGTATTACCACATCGTTACCCTTTAAGCACTTTTTTTTAAAATATGTATAACTAATCTAATTTTCTTTCGTGTAAGTATAAGACTTCTAGAGACCTTAATACCTAATTAATTGATTATTAGAGATGTTAATACATATATCATATATTTTTCTCCATTTTTTTCAAACTTATCTTATTACCTTTCGTATAAATGCCAAGGTTTTCTCAGGCCAAAGTACCTAGCTAATTAATAATTAAGTTTGTTTATTTTATATATATATAGTTCAAACACAAGAGTATTTGTTTTGAATCCCAAATGTGTATGTATATTTCATCAAGGTATAAATATCAAGAGTAAATTAATTTTTCAAATTTTCTTCCTATACCTAAAATCAAACAAATACTCTTATTTTGTCTAAGTAGTAAGAAATCCTAATTATGATTTTCATATTCCTTAAAATTAACTTAATTACTTTC
Source organism: Agave tequilana (assembly GCA_038442645.1). NCBI lineage: Eukaryota > Viridiplantae > Streptophyta > Magnoliopsida > Asparagales > Asparagaceae > Agave > Agave tequilana. The sequence continues at coordinate 8,863 of JAVJIF010001697.1, forward strand.
AAAATAAATTAAAATATTGTTTTCTTTTTCTAAAAAGTTTTTAAAAAAGAAAGTAAAATAAAAAATTATTATTTTTTTATTAGTAAACTTACCTATGTTAGTATGTTAGTAAATCCTCCCCCACACCTATCTCTTGCATTGTCCTCAATGTATGAATGAAGTGCATGAATGCATGAAAAGGAATAAAGGAAGGCAAAATGTGACCTCAAAGTGGTGGTTCAGGCGGTGGTCGGATTGAGCCAAACGTTATTACCCAATCTAAATCTTGTGGATCATCAAGGAACCCACCTTTTATGATCTCTTTCTGATGCATATTGTTATTATCCTCCAAATGAATAGGATCATGCATGACCCTAACATTGAAACTATCTCGCTTGTATGACCAATCTTGGAGTACCATCTCAGGGTCATCATTATCTACACCTTGGTCCAACAATTAAATTTGACTTAACGAAGTGATTCATTTGGGCTCAAGAATGATAGGTTCAGGAACTGTAACCCTCGGTTCCCAGTATACGTATGCCAATAATGGTATCTAATAATACTGGTTTAAATTTTAAATATTTGTTTGAGTTTACTATTTATATTTTCATGGATTAACACATTTTATATATGTGAATACATATTATTGATATTTAAATATTAATACATGTATGTACATGTAATATGTATACTTTATCATAATGGTAGAATGGTATGCAAGCCCAATTATCATTTCTATTTCCTTTTTCTATTCCTTTTTGTTTCAAGGCCAAACCCAAGCCCAAGCCTAATCCCCTTTTATTCATTTTCCTTTTCATTTTTCTTTTTTAGTTAGAGACTAAGCCCACAAAGCCTTTAGGCCCCAAAAAATAAACTAAAATAAAATAATTAAAAATATAATACCAAAACCCTTCTTTTTGTGTTCTCAGTATCAAACCCATGCCCCCACAACAAGGAACAGAAACCACCAACCACCTTGCCTTCTTGATATTTACTAAAGGGAGGAAGCAATTTTATTTAAGCATCCCTTTACTTCACCTTTTTCCCACCAATTTCACTCACATCTCCCCCATCATGCACCTATTTCCCCACGTCCACTCCTCCTCTCACTGCGCCCATGACTCTCACGCCCACCACCTGCGTCCTCCTTTCCCTCTATTTCTCACTCACGTTTCTTTCTCTTATATTAATCTCTCACTCACTCTCTCTTTCCTCCCATCATGCACAGGCTGAGATCTCCCCACTATATGGCATCGCACTTCTTCCCCACACCCAGGTGCGAGCAACAGCCCATGCACCCCTATGGTGCACCCCCTTCCAGTCGTGCCCCTCTCCCCGGCTGTCCCTTGGACTCACACGCCACCTGAGCCCCCCGGCGAGGCTCCTCCTTGCGCAAACACGCTGGACCATCACCGAAGTTCTCCATCTCCTATGTACACAGCCCATGGCTGATCATCATCACCCGCTGGCAAGCGTGACACTTCGGAACACCTCCATGTTATCCTGATCTTCTCCACGGACACTCTGGCAAACCGTCGGCACTCTCCGCAGCTTTCGCCATCACCGTATCCTTCATCGCAGATCGTTGTAAGCCTCCCCATGGCGGGCTCATTCCTTGTGTGAGTCTTTCTTTCCTATCACTTGTCCCTCTTTAATTCTTGATTTGCTTGTAATTATGATTGTTGTATATAAATATGTATGTGGGTGTGTGCAAGTGTGTACGTGTGTGATTTAATGATGTGTAGCTGTGTATAGATAACAATAGGTACTTATTTATTTACATTTATGTGTAAGTATCGATGGGTATGTATATATATGTATGTTTGTACGTAAGTATGCATATGTATGTATATGTATATTTGTATGTATGTATTTATGTGTGGATATAAATGTATGTATGTATTATGTTAGTATGTGTATGTATGTGTTTGTAATATCATTGAGTGTGTGTGGTTGCATGTTACAGCGTTTCAGATCTGACAGTGTGATCTAAACTCGGTAACAGGAGATCCGTACCCGATTCGAATTCATATTCGCTGCGGACGCGATAAACTGACGATTCGAAGACTGGTTCATGGGATAATCTAGAAATCCGTACCGGTTCACTCAGCAAAGATCAGATGGTGATTTAGATTCAAAAATGCATCATTTCATTTGAGTGTTTGCTCTTGTATCATTTTCTTATTTATTGTTGTCAGTATATATATATGTTACTTATTTTATTTCATTTGACTGACTGACATATTTAACTAGTATGATTACCCGTACCATTTCATATGACATCAGTGACCATACACCTTATTTATATAGCTGATTTAAGCGATTATCAGCGTCAGTTCATGTGTTGGTATTTTGTCGCTGTTAGCTTAGGCCTAGTATTGGAATACCTTAGACTGTAAGTTTATTTGATCTGTTGACTGACTAGACGAATTCATATTTGAGCATCAGATATACATGGACCTTGTATTTTTATATTGATATATTAGACTTAAGCCATTTCATGTGTAGATGATTCCCACTTCAGATTCAGAACTAGTCATGATGGATGTTAGATAGTAACTAGATTGATCTTGAGATGATTGGTTCGTGATTGAGATTAGATGCATATTTTGTGGGAGTATTTGTCGGACTTGTTAATTATTTATTTGGTGATTACTCAGACAATAATTTAATTGGACTTAGCAAGAGTTGGAGTTGGCTTGAGGCCTATATTTGTTACAGAGGATTTTGATAATGTTTTGATAGGATTGATGTAGTTGGATTTATAATTGTGACTATTTGGATTTATGTACAAATTATATCATTCGAATACAGATGATGTTTAGTTGATGTTGAGTACTGAAGTAGACATTTCTAGATTTCATGTACCTTGAGGATGTCCCACTCCCTAGTTATGACCTTGATTGGAATTGAAACTATTGGTGATGTAACTTAGATGATAATCAGATTTAAATCTCGGATTTGACTGATTCATGATGATAGTTAGATGAGTGAATATCTGGGTGACATTATCAGTAGATTTGATTATTCTTATTGATGATAAAACATGTGAAAATTTAGTCGGATATTGATGATTGATTAAATAGGAGATTTTTATTAAAAGGACGGGATCTTGGACTTATCAAGTAGACTCAATTAGATTGAAGTTGACTTGGGGGTTGAGGAATAGACGTTGTTTGGTTGGCCTGACCTGGTGGATTTTAGAAATATATATACTTGACATGTTACTTGAGTTTTGAGATCTTGTGATTGACCTAGATAGAGTGAGAGTATGTGATGATCTTGATCTGATTGGAGTGCAGAGATTTGATTAGATGTATCAGAATATGTAGTTATTTCAGTTATTGAGATTCAGATATATCAGTGACTTAGAGGATGAATATACCAATTACTTGAGGATCAGTGTCTAGACCTAATACTGTAATTATTCTTGTTTCTGAAAGTACTAGGAAAGTATCGTTAGATTGTAACACTCGATACAGCTCTATTAATCGTCTACACGGTTACTGATACTGTCCACTATTATTGTTACTATTCACTGTGTATACGATTACCGTTACTATTACTGTACTGTTACTGTCACCGCATTGTCCCAGTACTCTAGATAACATGAATATTGACTGATTTAGAGTCTGTATGGTTGTCGTAATTGGCCGTAATTCGTAACTCGTAATTGGTAAAGTCTTTTACAGTTGTAAATGAGTTACATGCAAGTAAGTTTTATGGTATTTGGTTGGTAATATAAAGTTGTAAGTGGAAAAGTATATTATATATTATGGTATTTGGTTGTCGTAATGTGTAAGTAGAAAAGTTGACCACAAATTAACTATTTGGTGATTTAAAAAGTTTTAATATTACAAATAAATACTAAAAATGCTAAATATTAAAAAATTAATATTTACATAAAAATAATACAAATTTGCATGACCACAAAATTAACTGTAAGTGGGCTGCAAGTGAGTGGTAATTGGGTTGCAAGTGAGTGGTAATTGGGTTGCAAGTGAGTCTTTTATGAATTATGATCCAAACAAACGCCGTAGTTGTAATTGGGTTGTAAGTCTTTTATGAATTATGGACTTTTACAATTTTTACGATGAAACAAACAACCCCTTAACTGAATTAAATAATATTGTGAAAAGACAACTTACACTCGGATTGGGAAAATTGATGGAGGAGACATCGTCTGTATTTTGGGTAGACCTAGGATACAGGTTGCGCAGCCGAAATGAGGGTTTCACTGTAGAGTTCTCGAGGATGACTGGCATTCATCTGATATTGCTACTGTTACGTTACTATTACTGAGTACCTAGCGGTACGGGCCTGATTCAGTGCGAGGCATCTGGGGCCGTGGTACTGGGTATGTACGGGACCCACCTAAAGTATGAATAATATCTCCAACTAATTAGTTTCAATAACTTTGGACCCTGATTGATACGTGTGATAGGAGTAATATGGGATGCATCTACTGCATGTGGCAATTGGTGATCGTTAACATAATTAATAACAAAACTAAAATCTTACATTGACATTGTACACTGAACTTGATATATTTGACTGATTGTAAACATTTGATTATACTAATGACCTGATGTACTCTAACTATAACACTGACTGACTTTATCCATCAGATTTATAGACTGTGATAGACACCTGACTGTACACCTGACACCTTATTGGACATCTGATTTTGTAATGACTGACTTTATTATTTTCGATTTATGTTTATATGTTATTTCTGTTTTATTCCAATATATATGTTTCATAGTCATTTCACATTTATATGTACATGCACTTTTCTTTTTATTCTTACACATTCACTAGGAGTTCTGACTCGCTGAATTTGCACATTCAGATATGGATGTTTTATTTATATGATCAAGTTTCAACGAGACCATATATGTCGCGAGGAGCCCTGAGTTCTTTCTATTCAATTTCTGGTATTCCTACTTTCTTAATCCTGCTATTATTCTTTAATTCCTATATATCAGACTTAACTTCTATTCTATTTTTTATTTCATCTGAGATCATGTGTAGACTTTATATGTATTATTGCATTGTTTTTTATTCTTCATATTGATATATAACATGTTCAGGTTACTTTAGGCTTAGCGTATATACGTGGAGTATTTTTTCTCACATATATATATCGCCGACTCTCGTCGCGACTCTGTTTCCATGTATTTTATGAAGCGAAGGCAGGGTTTTCTTCATCACAGAGCTGTTGGCCCAAAAGGTTACACTCTCTATTTGCTTAAGTTTTGATGATAACAAAACACATAGAAGTTATTTGGTACTAATAAGTTATTTAGAATGAGTTTCAGATTTGTACTAGTCATGTTGGCCTTATTAAGCATATTGCAAGGATAATGGTGCTAAAAGGCAAATGACGCAAAAGAACGTTTTCATAGGAAGAAGGCTCTAGCTCGGCAACGCGGTTCAAAGACACCTTCCTATAAAGTTTTTATATTTTTAGAATAGTATATACATTTGAAGCTCAAATACACACACATAAATTCAATACGCTTGGTTTTTGATTTTATCGGTTTTGGATTTCAAGTACATATATTAGGTTTTAGATTTGAACCAGTTTTTGTTCTGCTAATCTGCTTGACACCCTTTTATAGTTGTTATCATAACTTTTTATTATTAAACTCAAATAACATGATTTAACTTGCACTTCAAAGATAACTTTCAGATATAAATTTCTTATTCAATAATTATTTTCAGATTCAAATTTTAAAGATGTCAAATATTTGGTTGAAGTCTATTCTTGTTCTGAAAATAGCTTACAGTTTCTGATTTGACACCTGTCAGTGTTTTATTGATAACTTTTTAATAAAAAATGATGTTGAGTTGATTTTAGTTGCATTAAAATGAAGACTTAAAGATCTACAAATTATTCCTATATATCTAATTTTGAATTCAGACGTTTACAGCCTGAAAAATGTGCTCAAAGTTGACCAATCTGCCTGATTGGCAGTAATGGCTAATTTTCTGGAGGCTGATTTTTAACATGTTTTTAAATGTGTTTAAGTTTAAATAAAATGTGGTTAGCTGTATTAGAGGGTCAATTTCTTCCTCTTATATTTAGGTAAAACTTTTCTATGTTTACTCTTCCTAAATCCTATATAAAGGGGTCATTAGAGTAGAGGTTTTCACAACAAATTCAAAAATCAAAAGTTGAGTTTTCTTGAGAAAGAGCTTTTGTTTAAGTTTTGGGCTATTATTTTCAAAAGTTTTCTGAAAGTTTTTGGTTCTTAAAATCTCTCTTCTATTTTTATATCACTTACAAAACCTTGAGCTTCAATCTTATATATTATTCTTTAGGTTTTTGTAAAGAAAGTTTTCAAGAGAGAATTTGTGGTCTTTTGATCATCAAGTGATTATTGTATTTGTGGCTCCACTACCTCTGAACTAGAGGAGTGTGATTGAGGAGTTGGGTACTCCCTAGTGGTTATAATCCTTTGTGGAAGTTCAAGTGGATCGGAAATCCTTCTGGGTGAAGGCGGGGACGTAGAGCTGGGTGCTCGAACCTCGAAACAAATCTCAGTGTTTGCGATTGGTTTACTTGCTTCATTTACTTACTTTATATTCATTGCTTTATTTACTTTCTTCATATTCATTGCCATATTGTCGATCAATACTCATACAACAAGATTACAATGCGCACCTCAAACTCTTATTTAGAGGAATCACGAGGAAGGAGTTCAGAGCCCTTCACGGGGTATTCGGCTTCTAGTCTTGTTTCGGGTGATCGTTGCATCATAACATTTTAATTTGTGCATTGATTAGCATTATCACCTATTCACCCCCTCTAGGTGATTTCAATTGGTATCAGAGCTAGGACTCTAGTTTTTGGCTTAACATCCTTAGAGAGATCCTAATATTTGCTAATCACTATTTGCATACTATCATTCATACACTAGTAAAGATGGCCTACAATATTAAGACCCCTCCTAAATTTGATGGACTCAACTTCCCCATTTGGAAAGTTAGGATGACTATTTTTCTACAATCTCTAGGTAACTTAGTTGCTAAATCCTTGACCAAGCCTTATAGTAGACCCGATAGTGAGGAAAACACATGGTCCGAATTTACCTACAAGGAATATGAGGCTAATTCTAAGGCTCAAAATTCCCTTCTCACCGCCTTGAATGAGGATGATCTAACACGGGTTATACATTGCAAATCCGCCTATGAGATTTAGCAACACTTATTTGTCACTCATAAGGGGACATCACAAGTCAAGAGAGCTAAAATAGATCTCTTGCGTTCCCAATATGAAAGTTTTAAAATGCTTGAAGATGAGTCTATTGATACTATGATTACCAAGTTTACTAAGATTACTAATGCTCTTTCTTCTCTAGGTGATGATATAAACAACAACCAAAAGGTGCGCAAAGTGATTCGAGCTCTTCCTTCGTCATGGGAGATCAAGGCTACCACCTTAAAGGAGTTGAATGATAAAGATGAGATGGATCTCATAAGTCTTATTGGAAACCTTAAGACTCATGAGATGGAGAAGAAGGCAAGAGAAGAAGCGGTACCTCAAAAGAAAAAGTCCATAGCATTCAAGTCTTCCTCTACCAACTACGACGATGAAGAAGATGAAGAAAAGGATGAAGAGCTATCTCTCCTTGTGAGAAATGTTAAGAGAATGTACCGTAAGAACAAGCTCAACTATAGAAAGAGATGGGAAGGGAAGGAGGAGAAAAGAATCATATGCTACAATTGTAGGAAACTCGGACACATCATGGCCGATTGTCCCGATTTCAAGAAAAAGATGACCTCCTCCTTGAAGCAAAAGAGGCCGGTTGAAAAGAAAGTATATAAAGCAACTTTGGATTCGGAAAGTGAATCTAAAGATGAAGTCAACATGGCAAACATGTGTTTCATGGCAAACACACCCAAGGTAACCACTCAACCACTTGATGATGAAAATGAAATAAATAGAGAAATGTTAGAACATGATTTTGTAGAACTTTCTGAAAGTTTTTATGATAAAAAGGTAGAATGTTCTAAATTGAAAAAGGAAATTGAGATGCTTAAAAACCAACTTGCAATTTCTTCAAAAGAAAAGGATGAACTTTCTTCTAATCTTATTTCAACAAAAAGAGAGTTTGATGCTTATAAAGTTGCTTGTAAAACTAAATTTTCAAAAGTTGATGAAAATGAATTATCTTTGTTAAAAACAAAAATCAATGATTTTGGAAATGTTTTAAAAGAATGTGCTTTCAACAATACTAAATTAGAAGAAATGTTTTCTAAGAAGCACATGCACACTCCACATGCTAAAAATGATAAAACAACACATGCTAAAAATTCTCATGATCATCATGCCAACACATCACATGTCACTCATGTTAAAACTACTCATGCTCACAATTCACATGTTCGTAAGCCACATGCTCATTATGCATTTAAATATGAAAAAATTTATAGATGCACTTATTGTGGCCGGAATGGCCATTTGGCTAAATTTTGCTATGATCATATAAATAGGACAAATAATCTTGTGTGGGTTCGAGACACTAACTCTTTAGGACCCAAGAAAATATGGGTACCAAAATCCACTCCTAGTGTATTTGATGTAGGTGTGGGCTCCCGCATGACGTGAGAGTAATGGTGCCTTGAGGTAGATGCGTTCCGAGCTTCATGTGGACTATTTGAATGCATCACTTTCAAGGGAGTATTGGTGGGAGGACCACCGTGTCTTGGGAGACATGGAGAGTTGCCTTTTCGGTTTTGGTAACGGTCTCTTACTCCTTATTTATATTTGCATGCTTTTTCATGTTCATCAATTTATAGGATGTCTTGGTTTATTGATTATTATGATAATGTCATGATTATTAGATTTTTGACATGCATATATAGCATTTGAGATCACCCATGTTTATATGGACCCATATGTTGTGTTCTCACCATTGTTTAGCTATTATGTATATCATAGTTCTAATAGCATGTGAATTTACATAATTTATGTTTATCATGTTGATTTATGTGTCGTTTTATGCTTCATGATTTGATTACATGTTTGGATGTTAGTTTTCATTAAAACTTGAATATATACTTGTACATCTATTGAGCCACAAATAGATTTCTATATGTTTGTGCTTAAATGCTCAGTTGTGCTTGTTAAATATATTAGTATAGACTAGTTTTGATAATTCATACATTTTAAACTTGTATTCCCTATCTTGGACATATTTTATGATCATATGTTTTCACTTCATGTATATGCTTATTTTGCCAAACCTTAAGATATACATGTATACCCTTGAGTCATTTGCTTTTCATGCAAATCTTTATTATGGACTCATTTGTGTTTAGGGATGTGTATGTATACCTTTAGATTTAGATAAAACATACATATGCCTTGAAGTTAGAATCATTTTAGTGAAAATTAAATTTTCATGTTTTTCATGTTTATAAAGGAATTTCATATTGAGCTTAATTGCCTATTCCCATGATTTTGTGATTACATGATTCTTACACTCTATATTTAGTGTTTACTCATGACTTTATTTTCATGAGCATATATGTGCTTTATAGACTTTGAGTGTCAATTATTATGTGATTTTCATGTTTTCATGGGATGAATGATTTGGTTTCATATTTTAAAAGATTTCTTACTAGTTTTTTTTTAAAAATATCTTTAAAACTAGTTTCTATTCTTCAAATGGTAGAGTCTTGAAACTATGCCTATTTACTTTCAAATCATAATTTTTGAAACCCCTACCTTTTAAGGGCGGTTGGATGCGACCATGCCTTGTATACACTTCTTGAATATTTTTTAATCTTGTGCATGATAAGGGTGGTAAGTATGAGTTATACACTTGATTCTCATTATATTTTTATTGGTATCAAAATTGATATTTCATATGTTTGTATACTCATATGTGTTTTCTATATATGTATGCCTCATATTTCAATTAGTATATCCATACATATATTTTGATTGTGCTTGTTTCACATGTCTTTACAAATTTTTTTAAAAAAGCACAAATTATGTTTGCTAAGCTTGATTTAGTTCATCATGTCAATTATTTTTAATTAGTATCTATTACAAGCATATGCATTGTTTCTTTTAGCATTTCATAAAGGGGGAGAAAATTCTTGTTTTTAAATTGGTTTTATGTAAAATTGGTATTGGTTGTAAATTCAATTTGTATCAGTGTTCATTTCAAATTGGTATCTTACTCTCATCATTTATGATGTAAAATACTTTGGTTTGATATATGCTAACATTTTCAATATTAGTATCAATGATCTTAAATTAGTATTATTCTCTATTTCGTATCCTTAATGCAAATGATTTTATTGTTTATCTAAAAATTTAGTTTTTACCTTTAATTAGTATCAATATTTTTCAATTGGTATCAATATGTTAATCAAAAATTTTAAATTGGTAAAAAAAAAACTTAAGTTTTGATCTTTAAGATTTGATAATATGACAATTGATTGTTTTTTCCTTAGTCCCTTTGTTGATGAATTGACAAAAAGGGGAAGAGATATTTAAGTTTATGTATGCATATATGCATGTTTATATCTTATTTATGCATATATTATTTATTGGTTGTTTCCGAACCCTTTTTGATGTATGACAAAAAGGGAAGAAGTATTTGTAGTTTCATATTTTGGTTTCATGTGTTGTACATGTTTAACTCACATATGTTTTTTATAAATTGTTTTATACTTGTTTAATAGAGCATTATTTGAGGGGGAGTTTTTATATCCCTTTTGTATCTTGTGTAATAACCTATATGTTTTGTCATCATCAAAAAGGGGGAGATTGTTGGCCCAAAAGGTTACACTCTCTATTTGCTTAAGTTTTGGTGATAACAAAACACATAGAAGTTATTTGGTACTAATAAGTTATTTAGAATGAGTTTCAGGTTTGTACTAGTCATGATGGCCTTATTAAGCATATTGCAAGGATAATGGCGCTAAAAGGCAAATGACGCAAAAGGACGTTTTCATAGGAAGAAGGCTCTAGCTCGGCAACGCGGTTCAGAGACACCTTCCTATAAAGTTTTTATATTTTTAGAATAGTATATACGTTTGAAGCTCAAATACACACACATAAATTCAATACGCTTGGTTTTTGATTTAATCAGTTTTGGATTTCAAGTACATATATCGGGTTTTGGATTTGAACCAGTTTTAGTTCTGCTGATCTGCTTGACACCCTTTTATAATTGTTATCATAACTTTTTATTCTTATATTTAAATAACATGATTTAACTTTCATTTCAAAGATAACTTTCAGATATAAATTTCTTATTCAATAATTATTTTTAGATTCAAATTTTAAAGATGTCAAATATTTTGTTGAAGTCTGTTCTTGTTCTGAAAATAGCTTAAAGTTTCTGATTTGACACCTGTTAGTGTTTTATTAATAACATTTTAATAAAATATGATATTGAGTTTATTTTAGTTGCATTAAAACGAAAACTTAAAGATCTACAAATTATTCCTATATATCTAATTCTGAATTCGGACGTTTATAGCCTAAAAAATATGCTCAAAGTTGACCAATCTGCCAGATTGGCAGTATTGGCTAATTTTCTGGAGGCTGATTTTTAACATGTTTTCAAAATGTGTTTAAGTTTAAATAAAATGTGGTTAGCTGTATTAGAGGGTCAATTTCTTCCTCTTATATTCAGGCAAAACTTTTCTATATTTACTCTTCCTAAATCCTATATAAAGGGGTCATTAGAGTAGAGGTTTTCACAACAACAAATTCAAAAATCAAAAGTTTTGAGTTTTCTTGAGAAAGAGCTTTTGTTTAAGTTTTGGGCTATTATTTTCAAATGTTTTCTGAAAGTTTTTGGTTCTTAAGATCTCTCTTCTATTTTTATATCACTTACAAAATCTTGAGCTTCAATCTTACATATTATTCTCTAGGGTTTTTGTAAAGAAAGTTTTCAAGAGAGAATTTGTGGTCTTTTGATCATCAAGTAATTATTGTATTTATGGCTCTACTATCTCTGAACTAGAGGAGTGTGATTGAGGAGTTGGGTACTCCCTAGTGGTTTTAATCCTTTGTGAAAGTTCTAGTGGATCGAAAATCCTTCTGGGTGAAGGCGGGGACGTAGAGCTGGGTGCTCGAACCTCGAAACAAATCTCAGTGTTTGCGATTGGTTTACTTGCTTCATTTACTTACTTTATATTCATTGCTTTATTTACTTGCTTCATATTCATTGCCATATTGTCGATCAATACTCATACAACAAGATTGCATTGCGCACCTCAAACTCTTATCTAGAGGAATCACGAGGAAGGAGTTCAGAGCCCTTCACGGGGTATTCGGCTGCTAGTCTTGTTTCGGGTGATCGTTGCATCATAACATTTTAATTTGTGCATTGATCAGCATTACCACCTATTCACCCCCCCTCTAGGTGATTTCAAGAGATAGGTTTGACTTTCGATTTTCGAAATAAAACGGACCTGAATCTTACCTGTAACCTGAAATAAGTTATATTTATACTGCAATATACATATATTCACAAGATGATACTGACTCCATTTAGAATTGATTGTCCTCCCTTTTGGAATCCATCTCTTGAATCCTTGATATCCCTGAATATATCTCGTCTTTCAGGGTAGTCTAGATTCCATTTTGATTCTTATTCTTCTTTCCGATTCGATTTCCTGGTTTTGTTCTACGAATCGGTTACTCCATTTTTGAAGCTGGTAGCAGAGATCAGAGCGTGCAGCGAAGCGTGTTGGATCCATGATGCATAGAGAAGTGATGTGGAAACTCAATATCTTCTCCCTTGATTTTGATTATTTTTATCATTCCTCGCCTTATTGAAATTTCGAGGACAAAATTTTTGTAAGGTGGGTAAGATTGTAACCCACGGTTCCCAATATACATGTGTCAATCCTGGTATCTAATAATACTGGTTTAAATTTTAAATATTTATTTGAGTTTACTATTCACATTTTCATGGACTAATACATTTTATATAAGTGAATACATATTATTGATTTTAAAACCTCAATACATGTATGTACATGTAATATATATACTTTATCATAATGGTAGAACGGTATGCAAGCCCAATTATCATTTCTATTTTCTTTTTCTATTCCTTTTTGTTTCAAGCCCAAACCCAAGCCTAAGCCTAATCCCCTTTTATTCCATTTTCTTTTCTTTTTCTTTTTTAAATAGAGACCAAGCCCACAAAGCCTTTAAGCCCCCGAAAAAAATATAATCAGATCAAATAAATAAAAATATAAAACCAAAACCCTTCATTTTGTGTTCTCAGTATCGAACCCATGCCCCCCCCCCGAACAAGAAATAGAAACCACCAACTACCTTGCCTTCTTGATATTTTTAAAGGAAGGAAGCAATTTTATTTGAACATCCATTTACTTCACCTTTTTCCCACCAATTTCACCCATGTCTCCCCATCTTGTACCCATTTCACCACGTCCTCCACTCCTCTCACTGCGCCCACGACTCCTACGCCCACCACATGCGTCCTCCTCTCCCTCTATTTCTCACTCTCGTTTATCTCTCTCTCTTATATTATTCTCTCACTTACTTTCTCTCTTTTCCCTCGTCATGCACACGCCGAGATCTCCCTACTTCATGGCACCGGACTTCTTCCCCACACTCGGGCGCGAGCAACAACCCACGTACACCCAAGGCGCACCCCCTCCCAGTGGTGTCGCTCTCCCCGACTGTCCCCGTGGCCTCACGCGCCACCCGAGCACCCCGACATGCCTCCTCCTTGTGCAACACCCTGGACCATCACCTAAGTTCTCCATCTCCTCTGTACACAACCCATGACCGATCATCATCACCGTCGGCGAGCGCGAACACTTCAGAACACCTCTGCGGCGTCTCAATCTTCTCCACGGACACTCTCCGTGGCTTCCGCCATCACCATACCCCTCGTCAAAGATCGCCGCAAGCCTCCTCCATGGCCGGGCTCATTCCTTGCGTGAGTCTTTCTTTCCTCTCCTTTGTCTCTCCTTATTTCTTGGTTTGCTTGTAATTATGTTTGTTGTATATAAATGTGTATATGGGTGTGTGCAAGTGTGTGCGTGTATGATTTAATGATGTGTAGGCGTATCTAGTTAATAATAGGTATTTATTGATTTACATTTGTGTTTAAGTGTGGATGGGTATGTATATATACGTATGTATAAGTTTGTACGTGAGTAGTATGTATGTGTATGTATATATATATTTATGTGTGGGTATAGATGTATGTTTGTATTATGTTAGTATGTGCGTATGTGTACGTATTTGTTTGTATATCATCGTGTGCATGTGGTTGCATGTTACAGCTTTTCGGATCTAATCGTGTGATCCAAACTCAGTAACAGGAGATCCGGAATCGATCAGGATTCGTATTCACTACAGACCCAATATATTGGCGATTTGAAGATTGATCCATGAGATGATCCGGAAATTTATACTGGTTCGTACAGTGAAGACCAGATGGCAATTCGAATCCAAAATTGCGTCATTTCATGTGAGTGTTTGCTCTTGTATCATTTTCTTATTTATTATTCTCAGTTTATATATGTATATGTTACTTATTTCATTTCATTTGATCGATTGATATATTTGACCAGTATGATTACCCGTGCCATTTCATATGATATCAGTGACCGTACACCTTATTTATATAGTTGATTTGAGCGATTATTAGCGTCAGTTCATGTGTTGGTATTTTGTCATTGTTAGCTTAGACCTAGTATTGGAATACCTTATACTGTGACTTTATTTGATCTATTGACTGACTAACCGAATTCATATTTGAGCATCAGGCATATATGGACCTTATATTTTGATATTGAGATAATAGACTTGAGCCATTTCATGTGTAGACGATTCCCACTTCAGATTTGGAACTAGTCATGATGGCTGTTAGACAGTAACTGGATTGATCTTGAGATGATTGGTTCGTGATTGTGATTAGATGCATATTTTATGTAGAGTATTTATCAGACTTGTTAATTATTTATTTAGTGATTACTCAAACAAGAATTTAATTAGACTTAACGAGAGTAGGAGTTGGTTTGAGGCCTATATTCTTTTACAGAGGATTTTAAATAATATTTTGATATGATTGATGCAAGTGGATTTATAATTATCAGTATTTGGATTTATCTACAGATTATATCATTCGATTACAGATGATGTTTTGTTGATATTGAGTATTAGAAGCAGAAATTTTTAAATTTCATGTAGCTTGAGGATATCCCACTCCCTAGTTATGACCTTGATTAAGAATGAAACTATTGGTGATGTAACTTAGATGATAATTAGATATAGATCTCAGATTTGACTGATTCATGATGATATTAGATGAGTGGATATCAGGGTGAGATTATCAGTAGATTTGATTATTCTTATTGATGATAAAATAGGTGAAAGTTTAGTCAGATATTGATGACTGATTAAATAGGAGATTCTCATTAAAAGGATAGGATCTTGGACTTGTCAAGTAGATTCAATTGGATTGAAGTTAACTTGGGAGTTGATGAATAGACGTTGAATGGGTTGATCTAACCTGGTGGATTTTAGAGATATATATACTTGATATGTTACTTGAGTTTTAGGATCTTGTGATTGATTTGGATGGAGTGAGAGTATATGATGATCTTGATCTGATTGGATTTGATTAGATGTATCAGAACATGTAGTTATTTCAGTTATTGAGATTTAGATATATCGGTGACTTAGAGGATGATATACCGATTACTTGAGGATCAGTGTCTAGACATGTTACTGTAATTATTCTTGTAACTAAAAGTACTGAGAAAACTATCGTTAGACCGTAACACTCAGTACAGCTTATTCATCATATCACGGTTACTGATACTGTCCACTGTTATTATTACTATTCACTGTATATACGATTATCGTTACTGTTATTGTACTGTTACTATTACTGTCACTGCACCGTCCCAGTATTCTAAGTAACATGGATATTGACTGATTTAACAGAATTAAATAATATTATAAAAAGATAACTTATACTCGGATTGGAAAAATTGATGGAGAAGACAACGTCTGTATTTTGGATGGACCGAGGATACAGGTTGAGACGCCGAAAAGAGGGTTCAACTGCAGGGTTCCCGAGGATGATTGGCATCCATCTGATATTGCTACTGTTACTGTTACGAGTACCTAGCGGTACGGGCCTGGTTCAGCACCAGGCATCTGGGGCCATGGTACCGGGTATGTACGGGACCCACCTAAAGCATGGATAATGTCTCCAACCAATCAGTTTAAATAACTTAAGACCCAGATTAACACGTATAGTAGACGCAGTATGAGATGCATCTACTACATGTGGCAACTAGTGTTTACTGACATAATTAATAATAAAACTGAAATCTTACATTGACATTGTAGGCTGAACTTGATATATATGACTGATTGTAGACATTTAATCATATCAATGACTTGATGTATATCTGACTATAGCACTGAATAACTTTATCTATCGAATTCATAGACTGTGATAGACACCACATACACCTGACACCTGATTGGACGTCTGATTTTGTACTGACTGACTTTATTACTTTTTATTCATGTTTTATGTGTTATTTCTATTTTATTCTAGTATATATATTTCATAGTCGGTTCACATTTATATGTAGATGCACTTTTCTTTTTATTCTTACACATTTAGTAGGAGTTCTGACTTCCTTGATTTGCACATCTAGAAATGGATGTTTTATTTTTTTGATCAGGTTTCGACGAGACCGTACATGTTGCGAGGAGCCCTGAGATCTTTCTATTTGATTTCTGGTATTCCTACTTTCTTATTTATGCTATTATTCTTTGATTCCTGTATATCACACTTAGCTTCTATTCTATTTCTTGTTTCATCTGAGATCATGTGTAGACTTTATATATATTATTGCAGTGTTGTTGATTCTTCATGGTGATTATGTAACTTGTTCAGGTTACTTTAGGCTTAGTGTGTATACGTGGGGTATTTTTTCTCGCGTATATACATCACTGACTCTCGTCGAGACTCTGTTTTCACGTATTTTAGGAAGCGGGGCATGACAAGAACTAATACCGGCTCGAAAAAAATCAAATTTAGGTTCAAGAATCGGGTTTGATTCAAGAGTGAGCCCAAATCAATGAACTTAAGTTCGTATTTATAATCCATCAAATGAATGTGACTATCCAATCTAGGCGATCCAATTTCATAATATATGGGTATTGGAATTAATGTTGGCTAGAGAATTGGGTCCAAATTGGGTAAAGACACCGGAGTCAACGTAAATTAAAAGTATGGAATTAAATCACAAAGTTTAGGATCGAGTTCGCATTCATAATCAAGTTCAATCTTATGGAATTTAAAACTTGCCAATTTGTCCAAGGGTTGAGATTGATCAAGTTCATGTTGGTGCAATGAAATGAATGTTGATCAAGATCTTCAAGACACCAGGTTCATAGGTCTTGTCAATAGGGCTAGGTGAATCAAAAATGGTCAAAAAGGCGTTAGGTAGAGTTTTCTCAATCCTAGCATTTTCAATGCCTTCCAAACAATCCAGTTGTGCTTCTAACCTATCGAGATAATGGATGTAATCATTTTGGTTTGAATCATGTATGGATTTAGGGTTTGAGACCTTTGAACATGAGTCTTCAAATTTATGAATTCGTCGCTCAAACTCTTCTAAGACTTTTATCTTCTTTTCCCGATCAAATTGTTGTTCTATTGGTTTAGAAAAAAGGGTATATGAAGATGATTGTTAGAAAGGTGGTTGACAATGTTGCTCGGGGGTATTGAATCCCATTCACTCGGTGAAGAGCGGTGATGATTGTTCTAGTCTTGTTCATATGGAGACTGGGGCATGTATTAATTTTGATAAGACCAATCGCGCATGCTTGGTTGGTTATTATTATATGCCAGATTGGTAATATCTAGGTCAAAAGAGGTCAGGATATAATATAGATAATCATTAAAATTGAAAAAATTATTGTAATAGGCCATATCATATAAAAAAAAAAGAAACAAACAAATAAATAAAATAGAAAAAACTTAGCCTAAGTTAAGGTAGACCTGAGATCTAGACGATTTCTAACTTCAGATTATCTGTGGAAAGTATATTGCCGAATCAGACTATAAGTTAATCGGCCATATAGGTGGCAAGATCGGTGGGAGGTATCCGTCAAAGACGGGCCTAATTATACTAAACCACCAACCTTCGAGGTTTCGCCTCTCAATCCCCTACTTAGTCACCGATTTGACAAGAGTCAAATTCAATCAACTTCCTCCTTAGGCCAATCTCTTATTGAGTCTGAGAAGTCCTTAAGGTCAACGTTTATTCAAATTTTAAATTTAGGCTTAGGCTGTGAGTGAGGAGATGGTTTCTGGGCCAAGGAAGAGTAATTACTTCCCCATCTTATCTTTTTTATTGGATTTGCCCTTAAATCGTTTTTGTACAAGTGTGTAAAATAATAGAATAGTATCACTCAAAGTAATTAAATCACCACAATTGTTTCCTAATCTAAATTCTATACAGACTTACCTCAACCTCCAGCACTCTTCAACAGTAATTTAAAATAACAGAATAAAACGAATGCCCTAAGATGCAATGTATAATGATGTTTTAAAAATTTACAAGCATGAATTACAGTTGAATTAGAATTAGTATGTACACATGCTAACAGGGAAAAAACAATAACTGCAGAAATTATAGAATTACTGTTCAATCACCCTGCAAAGAAGAAGGATGACCACCTCCTCTACTTTGGCAGAGAATCGTTTTCGCAGTTTTTTTCTGTTAATGTTTTGCAATCTGCAATTTCCTGAGATTTGCCCCTATACATGAAAACAGAGAAGAAAAGTTAGAAAACAACATATACCGTTCTCTCCCCAATAACAACGCCAAAATTTAATTGCTAAAAAAGAATACAGAGAATATGAAAAGTGTATGTGATTAGTTTTAATTCTGAATCTTTGCAATTTAACTGTTGTAGCAAGAGCTAAATGGGTCGATCCACAGAGAGAGATGCAATGGAAGCTTTTCGGTAATACCGTTTTCTTATTATCTTCCTGTTTAAAGAACTTAGAAAAGAAAGGATTGATTGTATGTGGATAAAGAATTAATCTAGAAGAAAGGTTCACAGCTTCCTAACAATCAACCATCATACATGCTAATGCTAAATAGATAATAACTTCACTTCAAACCCTAAACATGATATTTTAACATAAAATCAAACAAGATATTGTAAGATCTAAAATATTATGTCAACACAACACTAGAACAAAGATAATTAGCGTTAAATAAAATAACTAGCAAGAAAGAAAATAAATTTCATAAATTATGCAAACGCAAACACAAGAGATTTTATCCTGGTTCGGTACTCGTGACCTACATCTAGTCTCCAGGCAACCCGCTTAAGATTTTCCTTATCCTTTATTTTGTACACCCAAAACTAACACCTTGTACACAACTTGACAAACAACTTTTGCCAAATCCGTACAACTCTTATTACTCCAAGAAGATAATTTTCTTGTACACCACTTCTCAACACCGAGAAGACACCTTGTACTACTCCTTTCTTTGAGTAATTACAAACAATCCTATAAGCCTGGAGATTGGTATGTGATCGTGAACAAGGACTCCTTATAGGTGTACTAAAAGGGGGAGATGTTGGAACCAGGCTCAACGACATTACAAATTCCTTAGTAACCCTTGAAAAGGATACATGCAAGTTGAAAAAGTCAGAAAGATCCTTCGTGCACTTATATCGGATTGGGAAAAGAAACCACTGATATAAAAGAAGCAAATGATCTCTCAACAATGTCATTAGAAAACCTTATTGGTAATTTAATGACATATGAAGTGAAACTTGAAGACAGAAAGAAGAATGAACAATAACTTCAATCAAAGAAGAAAGTACTTGTCTTTCATGCATCCTCAGACATGGACAATTCAGATGACGATGACGAGGAGATGACAATGCTTTCAAGAAAATTCAAAAAGTTCTTGAAGTAAGATAAGTTTAATCCTACATATTTTAATTGTAATAAAATAGGTCATATGAAGAAGGATTGCTCGTTGCTCAAAAACAAAGGGAAATTCAAGAGCAAAAAGTTCAAAAAGAAGAAAGATTATGAAGCATCATAGGAAAATAGTAATTCATCTTCCTCAGATGAAGAAAAAATCACTGAACATGCCAACATTTGTTTTATGGCTCAAGAAGAAGATGAGGTACAATATATTGAACTCTTAAATGCATTTCATGAGTTATATAATGTTCTCAAAAATGAAAAGATGAAAAATAAAGTTTTATCAAAGGAAAATGTAAGACTCATCAAAGAAAATTTTATTTATGATTCTCAAATTTCTTCTGTAAATTCTCAAAAAGATGATTTTGAAAAAGTTATATCATCATTGAAAAAGGATAATGAGAATTTATTACAAGATAATATTTTATTGAAAAAATAAACTATATCTTTAAATGAAAGAATTTCTGTATTAAATAAAGACATGATAAGTTTCAAAGATAAATATGAAGAACTTTTAAATAATGTGACAAAGTTTAATAAAGGAAAAGAAAATTTAAATGATATATTGTCATATCAAAAGATTTCATATAATCATTTTGGATTTGGATTTTCAAAAGATAAGCATATTGTCTTGGTTGTTCAAAAAAAAAATATTAAAAGGACTACACATGTCTATAGAAAGCATAATGATCATTCTTTTGTTAAGAAGACCATGAAATCAAATATAAATATATTTGGATTCCTAAATATATAAATAATGTGCATAAAAATGCTTATATTGCTTCATATATACATCATGTATGTAATTCATTCAATTATGTTTATAGTAACAGATGGAAATCAAATTCAAATTATATTTGGATTACTAAAGGTTAATATTTTGATCATGTTATGATTGGTGCCATTAACAATATTTTATCTTATAGGTACCATACAAAGAAAAGAGAATACTTGATGATATAAGTTATTTCTAACATTTGAAAATATATCATATGTATGCTATGATGCAGGGGATAACACTTGTTATATATATATTTGTTATAACCAGCTTCTGCAGGGGGAGTTTCTCTAAGGGAGGGTTTAAGCATACACACATTATCATCATCAAAACAAGTTCCCACAGATACATAAGAGAGAAACTAAGTTATGATTTGAAATAACACCATCCAAATTTTAACATTACAATATCAAGATTGTCAATCAGGTATAAAGTAAGAAAAAATTATTAGAAAGTGCAAACAAATCTTAACCCTATTTGAAATAACACTAATCAAAGTTTAACATTAAAATAGCAAGATCTTCATCTAGAATAAATTAATAGAAACAATTAAGATTTATTAACAAATATTTGACCTAGTTGCTTATCCTAATGTATCTTCAAGAATAAAGATTGGAGTAGGCATGCAGACGATTTAATGTGGTTATCTATTAGATACTAGAATCAATGGTGGAAAGCCGTGAGAAAAGATCTAACTACTCATGGAAAACATGGCAAGTAAAAGAAATAAAAAATAAAAAATAAAAAAAGTTAAATTAAAAACAAATTAAGATATGAGAAATGTAGAACCTGTTTATTGATTGTCACGATCAATTACAAGAGTTATCTTCCTCCTCGTACAAAAATTTATATAAAAATTCGGAAAGAAAATAGATCTAAAGAAAAACCTTAATTTTAATCTCTGATGTGATATGCCTCCTTTGTTGCTCTTCAGAGATATTTATAGGAGATTTGAGAGTTAGAGTCCCACACAAACATTGTCCCTCAACCGCCATGATAATGCCGCGAAAACACGGCTTTTGCCACATTTTCGTGGCAAAGTTGGGGAACTGAATCATGCACTTTGATGCGTGGCTTCCTCTGGTCCGTCCATCTCGTTATCTATCCTCAGAATCTTCTGTTGATCTCTGAATTTTGAAATACAGCAATCTCTTAGATAACTTGGAGTTCAAGTTATCTCTAAATCCGAATTAAATTTATCTTGTCTCCCCTTTATCTTTATCCTGTAGTGAAAGTAACCAAATTTCAATAGAAGTCCGCCTCTATTTTTAATTAAGATGAAAATTCATCTTGTTCTATACTTTTTCTCCTCTAGATTTTAAATTTAATTAATTTAAAACTCAAATTTAAATGAGAGAGAGAAGATGATTCTTTTATCTTTCCAATTAATCTTTGTTTTCTTATTCTTATTGGCTTTTGGGCTTCTTTTGGGCTTCTCTTAGATTATGGAGGCATGCACATCACTAAATAATAAATGCATTAAATAGTAATGTTTTAACAAACATTAAGCATGAAAATGTGAATAATAATATGCATTTTTGATGACCAATCACTTAGATAAAAAATATCACTTTCCTTTCTCATTTCAGTTCTTCCTTCTTTTTAACTTAGTTTAGATACACTTTCAAACGCCAACAATATCACCTTCTTCTTCTTTTTCTCTTCTAACACTTTTACTTTTTTTTCTTTTAAAGATAAGAAGAAATACTTTAACTGATTTTAGTAACTTAGAAAGAACTTACTAAAAGTTTTTATAGCAGTCTATTCTTGTGGATCACGACCCGCATAGTCACTTGCTATAGCGATGCAATTGAGCAACCTAGCATATTTTATTCTACATTTCTAAAATTCTATTTTTCTATGCAAGTTAAGATTGAATCGGGTTACATTAGATTTCATGACTATTAGCCTAGTATCCATCAAAGTTAATGGGCTGTTGTTTTAATAAGATATGCATTGGAGGTTTTAAAAAAATCAAGAGTTCTAACCGAAAAAGAAGCTCTAATAGAGATTGGGGTGAAATTCTAGAGATACGCCTCTAGGCAATGGAATAGGTCGGTTAGGGCCAAACCATTAGACATCGCCACATCATCATCTACTTGGTTTTATCTCTCTTAAATTCTTTTCTCTATTTACTAACTTGCATTATTGTTTATATAAATTCTTCTTGTCAATATATTTTTGCACTTGCATTATTCAATCTTAAGTTGGGTTAATTTCATATAAATCTCAATTTCTTACAAACCCTATCCACCTCCTTCTAGGATTGCCTCATTGTTTTTCAATTTCGATCAATCAACTTTGGAACATGAGCATCTAATCAACCACACATTCGTATGATGTAACATGTTGATGAGCTTGATCTTACCTAAAATGCTAGTTTTCTAGTCGAAATTTGCCCACATCCTCTCGAAGAAGGAAAAAGGGGAAGAGAACATACCCCACTTCACTCATGATCAACATAGATATGATGAGTGGGGGTCTCAAACGAAGTTATCATCTAAATCAGGAGGTTTTTCTAATGTATATAAATGTAATTATTTGTATTGAAGTGGGCAAACATTCGTTTAGATAGTCGATACAATCCACCATAAACATCAGGAGTGGATATTTCCACCCTAAAAAATGATGAAAGTACCCCACAAGTTATTACAAGTTTGCTATTATTTTTTTTGATAATTTTGTCCTTGGTGAAAAGTTCAAAATACCCATTTCTCTTACCTCCCCTCCTCTTCCTTCCTCCTCGACCTCCCCCTCCTTCCTCTCCTCCTCCTCGCCCCTCCCCGGCCTACCTCGCTCCTCCTTTCTCCCCCTCCCCTCCTCCTTTCTCCCCCTCTCCTCGCCCCACCGACCTCCCTTGCCCCCCTCTCCTCCTTCAGATCTCCCCCACCCCCCTCACGCCCTCCCCTCCCAGATCTAGCCTGTTTGTCGAGCAGGCCAGCAGGCCAGATCTGGGAGGGGAGGGCGTGAGGGGGTGGGGGAGATCCGGTGGAGGAGAGGGGGCGAAGGAGGTCGGAAGGGGGAGGAGATGGGTTGGAGAGGTCGGGGGGAGGAGGTGGTCACCGGCGAGGGAGGGGCGGAGGCCGGAGGGTCGCCAGCAGGGAGGGGAGGAGGAGGAGAGGGCATTTTGGAGAAAAGAGAGGGTGCCTTCATCAATTTGGGGGGTGCTTTCAACATTGGAATGACTTTATTACTTTTTTGGGGGTGAAAATATCCGCTCTCATAAACATCTCCTAAGATCATACTATGCTAAATTCCTTGTCTCTATCGGTAAGAATATATTTGGTGTCATCACAAGCAGACTTGGTGCAACTAACACAATTCTCCTTATTTCTCTATGAATCGATGGTTAAAGTGCCAATGGGATGGATGATAACTTACTGATTCTTTGCCTCAACTCAATTCTCTTCCACCATTCAGAACATGACTTAATTTAAGAAACTAAAGGTCTTCACGGGGCCAAATACCAGCGATGATGACTGATGAGATCCTAAATCAGAGCAGTGAAAGAAAGAAACGCCATAACCTTCAACTTCTCTTTTGAGAGACCCTGTAACCAAAGATGGAAGATAGTCTCATTGGTCTTAGCCTGAAAAAACTCTTCGAAGCTTAAGCCAGATCTCGCTCTTCAGAAGTGGAGTAGAAAGGCTCAACAAGAGTAAGAAAAGAGTTAAAATCTTATACCAGAGCCTATGATGTATGACTTATTTACTTTGTTATGCCAGGTTGGAAAGTGAAGTCAGTTATCCAATGAATCAAGTTAGTCGAACAGGAAGTAACTGAGGTGATTCAGCTTGATCCATTCCCAAATATATTTGTGTGTTCAATCAAGCTCTTATGGCTAAGGCGTCTCCCACCACATGGATGTGTTAAAGTCAATTCTACTATTGGTTGTGCAGACAGAATTAAGGACTTAATGGAATCTCGTCTTAGCCAACAATTATTTATTATCAGAGACAATTGCAATCCAGAACAGAATATGTGTGGTTTAAGAGGAACGTGTTAAAGTCAAAACTAGATGACTCTCTTAAAAGATTACATATTATACCAAACATTAAAATAAATTTTTTTTCCAAGAATTTGATGTCTGAAATCACATTATCAAAATGTGGTGCAATGGAGGAATATTGCATTCATCTATCACACACAACCTAAAGGATTGGGTTGAGTATAGTAGGAGGAAGACTGTCTTCCTTAATTCCCACCCCAAAAGATGAAGTAACTCTTGACTCTTCTCTTGCTTTTGTATGCAAGAAGAGGGGAAAATGTTCCTTATCTCAAACTTTTTCTTGAAAGAGAGAAGAGTTAGAAGAGAAGAAAAGAAAAAGAAAGGAAAAGAAAACAATATATCATTTAGGTCCCTACCTGAAAGGTAATAAAGATGGGGGGCACATGCAAGTAGTCTAGATGAACAAAAGGTGGCATCAATTATAAAACTATTTCCATGATTAAGAATTCAAATCCCGCAACCACTTCTCTATTATTATCTTCTACCCAATTACTTAGTAAAATCTACACCAACCCCTTTGGCACTTTCCTAATAATCTCAATTAGTGAAATCTTCATCGTTAACTATGCTTAGATTACCTTGTGGAAATTGTAGGCCTCAATGTCTCCCCCCTTTCTGACCTTTTGAAGGACCCACAATGTCACTCACCTTTTCCATTCTTATTTGGTCATCACATCCTTGTGGGCCCAAGTGTCAGTCATTGATCCTTGTCCCTTGGCATATAATCAGAGGAT
Source organism: Agave tequilana (assembly GCA_038442645.1). Classification (NCBI taxonomy): domain Eukaryota; kingdom Viridiplantae; phylum Streptophyta; class Magnoliopsida; order Asparagales; family Asparagaceae; genus Agave; species Agave tequilana. The sequence goes on from JAVJIF010001697.1 coordinate 34,375, forward strand.
TTTGCTTGATTGTGTTGAGAAAAAGGCCAAAAAAAAAAAAAAAAACTCAAAACTCAACAAAAAGTCTTCCTTCAATCAGACTAATTAAACTTTGGTTTCACGAATGAATCTTTGTGGTCCTTCTCTTTAAGTACAATGCAGCCGACCACAGGGGATGGTAGCTTCCAAGCTTTAAATCTATGTGGACTTAAAGCTTCTTCCCATGGTCCCTTACTCTTTTCCTTTTTGTAATCTTTGAACAAGGGAACAAAGATAAAAAAATGAGATTTCGGAAAGGAAAAAAAAAAAAACAAAAAAGAAGAAAAAGATTTGGAGTAGAAGCTGAATCATCCGCCCAATTTCAGAATACAATTTGGCGCATTTGATTCATTGTAGTTGAAATTTCATCGTGTATTTAAACTGTAAATTAACTACAGTTCCTGAGCATCTGGCACATATGTTTGAATTGTACAATGAGTGAAAATATTAACTATACATCAATAACTATCCTGACCCCGACAGTGCAAGTATAAGTGCAAGTTTCTCTTTGAAGCATAGCTGGGAATTAACCTTCACGTTTTCCTCCAAAGTACAAGCACAATTTACCAAACACAAATACTCAAATCCTATCATTTTTCTATTACATAAAAGAAAAGGGAAATACTAACTATTTATCTAGCAATAAGAAAGGAAATCAAAAGTAGTTTAATCATCGCGATTTGGAGACAATATTATTACTTAGTAGGTAAGATATGTATGACTTCAAAGCATACATTTACTGAAATTCTTGTTTCAAGGTAGTAGCTTGTTTTAATAGTTAGGGTCAATTGCGAGAAACACCTCTACACTATTAGGGTAGAGCATCAAACTCTACTAAATTATGAAAACTTATATATTGACCTACTAGACTTTAACACCGTTAAGTTTTCGGTTAAAAAAAACATGTGCAGATCACGTGCCCTCTTAAACTTAATTTTTTAAGGAAAAACCACCAGCACCTGATCCTACACCACCACCCCGACCACCACCTCCTCCTCTTCCGCGACCATTACCGCTTCCTCCTCCACCGCCACCATCCTCCTCCTCAAACCCACGACCTTCTTCACTATCACCATGTAACGCTTGGATTTTTTTAACTATGGATTAATGCTCTAATTTTTATTTTTTATTCATGATATTATAATTAATGCGGTGATCCTTGTGATTATAATCTTGGTATAATTAATTGGGATAGTTAGTTAATAATCCCTAACTTAATTATATGCACAAGAGGATAGGTATACTTAGTAGGCGAGTTTGTGTGCATATATGTATGAGTGCTTATATATATACCGATGTATGATTATATACACTAATTGTATACAAGTATTTTTACTCTTTCATGTATTATACTCTACTAGCATTTCAAATTAATAACCATAAGGCAAAGATTTGTGAAAAAAATGAAGTGGCTTGGTCATAGGTATGGTGGTGAAGCATGGGTTGACATGGGAACTAGGGTTTGCTAGGTGGCTTCATAAGAAAAGTGTTTACAAAAATTTATAAGGTGAAAAGGAGAGAAAAATCCCTCATTCACACCATCCCTCTCTCTTGATCTTCTTTTTCCTCACTCTAGCTCTCTTTCTCTCTCTAGCTTCTTCCTTCTCTCTCACTCTCTTTTTACTCTATCTTCTTGCTCACGGTGACAGCGACAGCGGCAGCAGCCTAAAGAGAGGGCATGACTAGGACGAGCCCAGCCAATGCTCAATCTCTGACGAGAATTCATCGGCGAGAAGCGGTGCACGTGCAAGAGGGATTTTGTGTTGGATTTTGTTTAATATCAAGGTGAGTTCATGACGAACCAACTAAAAATTTAATTAGAAATAATTATAGAGTAAATCTTGATTTGATTATGTGTATTCTTGAATAGGAGTGTAGTCAGAGAATTGAACAGTTGATCGAACTCCAGTGATTGTCAGAATTAGCAAGAAACGTACCTCCGATTTATGAAAGTTACATAGAATGAGATGAGAACTTAATTAAGAGATTATTAGTAGCATACATGAGGAATTATGAATATTATTAAGGTGGTGTTAAGAACATAAATTAATAGTTTATTAACTACATTGACCCTAATCAAGCGGTGATCGATGGTTATAAAACTGATAATATTATAGCTTAGTTACAACTCAATTCATCTATACATGTGTTTGTATGACGATTGTTTGCAACTGTAATGTATGCCGAACTTGTGAAATTGATGTGGATTATCATGACCCTAATCAGAAACTAGTATGTGGATATTATGTCAAAATCATATATCAGTACTAATGATTATAACTTGCTCACCAAGCATGTGATTAAGTATTAATATTTTTCCCGATAAATTGAACTTCATGACTTGAAATATTATGAACTTGAAATATGATTGTATGAACATATGAACATGATTGTATGAACTTGAAATATATGAATATGATTGTATGAACACATTGACATGTATGTGAGTGAATGATATCATAAGAACTTTCAAAACTATCTAATAATTTAATAAACGCATGACAAATACCGATTATGATTGTTGCGTGAATACTATGAATGTGAATGTATTGAGACATTTGTTTGTACATACTTGTGTGTGTTTGTAAGAGAAGGAAGGGACCAGATGAGAGCCGGTGGTAGAGGAAGACAGGGTATTTTATATGTTTTATTTGTTGATATGTGAAGACATGTTGGAGGAAGGGATCGTGTGAAAGCCAGTGGTAAATAAAGATAGAGTATTATACACATGCGAAAGCCAATAATGGAGGCAGATGAAGTATTATGCGTGCGCGCGCGCACACACACTCACTATATATATTATGACATGTAAATACATGTTGGCACTAGTACAAATCTTGGCTACCACGACGCTCGCTTCACATCAAATCGAGTAAAAATGGCGTGATATAAGAGGCAGTGGTAATTTTGAAATATGTTGAGTAAGACGTGAAATACCCAGAAACTTTTCACGTCAGTTCTCTAAAGACTCGCCATGAAAAGTTATCTTTGACATTTGTTACCTTGAGAGCCAACATAAAAGTTAACGTCAAAAATCCCGCTTAATTTGACCCTAGGACTTTTCATTTTGGTTATTTTTGGAACAAACGTGTTATGCATTATCATCATTTCAAAATTTCACCGCAGCCACCGTCAAATTCAGCCATGTCTTGGGACTAACCAAATGGACGGTCCAAATCTAGTAATCTATCTCAACTCCCTGCTCATAAGTCCCGAGCCTCAAAACCCTAATATCTCTTGAGTTCTCCCATTTTCTCTTCTTCTCACATTGCTGCACTCGCTCTCTCTTGCGATTGCTCCGATCAAGCCAAGATGAAGGTAAATGCTATAATTTAGATCCAAAGTGTTTTTCTTGACTAGCAAGCTAATTCTGTTTATGTTAGACTTGATTGTTACAGTCCAAATCTGTAGATCTTATCAAATTTTTATTTGCCTTTCTTTTTTTAGTTCAATATTGCTAATCCCACCACTGGTTGCCAAAAAAGCTCGAGATTGATGATAACTAGAAGCTGTGAGAATTTTCCTTATCAAAAGTCTTAATCTTTTCATTTCTATTTTGAATCATTTGATAACATTCTCCCTCTGTTCTTCTCAATTTGTTGTGGTTTCTTTCCAGACGAGTTGGATCTCACCTCAGTTGACCATTTCATCTGAGATCATTCAAGGAGGAGCCCCATCGGGAAAAATCGTGGTGTTAGTGGACATTAAAGAGGCTTGGATGTTGACTGATCAGTTGAAAGAGTCGATTCTCAAGTTAAAGAGCTCTTTAACAAAGATTGAAAAATCAGTCAAAGATCGTGAAAATCTGTGAAGAGTTAATCGTGAAGATCTAGGAAGATCGTGAAGAGTTGATCTGTGAAGATCATGAAATAAGTCAAAGATTTTTTTGTTTGTTTTAATTTTTCTCTCAATTATGTTAGTAGGTCTTGTTTAAAGATCAAATCTTTTCGCAAAATTTGTTGCTCATTCTAAAATTGATGATTTTTTCTGAAGTTGTGTTTCAATTTCTTTTATTGAAATTTGGTGTTGAGAACCACCCCAGCGGCAATGAGAACAGATTTTTAAAAAATAAATTCAAATTTAGCGTCAGTTCTTTTATGAACCTTGTGGTATCCCTAGTATATGACTTTAGTTTAAAACCGACATGGTATGTACAAGACCAACACAGTCGCTTGGATACACGTCGGATCCAGAATCAACATCGTATGTCTTTTCTATCAGTTTTAAATTGATACTATATGGGTTTTTTGTACAAATGTGGAGGAAGGGGCTGTGCGAGAGCTAGTGGCGGGAGAAGATGGGGTTTTATTTTATATATTATATATTAGGGGTAAGGGGCCGAGAGGGAGTTAGTGGTAGGGAAAGATGGTGAAGACTCAATCAATGAATTTTATTGTGAAATATGTACATTCTAATTCTGATAGAAATTATTTAGTGTATGACCAATGAATGTATGTTCTAATTACAGAATCACATGAGCGTAATACTTTGATGTATGAATAACTTTTATATATAAATATTGTATGATATATGAGCACAGTATGTGATTAATGCGTCAATAACTATGAATATGATGAGAAACTTAATTATATTTTGTAGTTAAGTAATCTATATTCTAAGATAAAAAAAAGTCTAGATAAGATGTCAAGAGTTAAAAACTGATAGGGAATTGAATGACCTATACAACTGAGGACTAACTTCAGAGATTTGAATGCATTCTTGTAAGGTTAAATTGGAGTTTTACTCATTGAGTTATCAAGCTCACTACGTTGGTATTATCCCTTTTTCAGATTATGACAAGGGTAATAAACTAACTTGAGATCTTACAAGCAACAACGAGGATTCAAATAGCATTTTGTGGAGAATTCATATTTTATCTGTTAAATTGTCTCTTTTATACAAGTAATGGCAATACTTGTGTTTTGGGTATGTGTGTGTGTGTGTGTGTGTGTGTGTGTGTGGATGGTTGATAGTCATATAAGTAGGATATATCAGTTCTGCATTTGGGTTGGTTTGAGTTCTATATGAATGATGATTTTTTTGGTAGGAATGTGAGTTATAGAATATCTGATTTTATAGTTAAGTGATGTGTTTTTTAGATTTGATAAGTAGGCTGATGTTGGCCAGAATTAGATATGCTGTGTCAGGGAAGACTTCATATTATCGGAAAAATGCTGCAAAAATTATCAGTGATTATCAGAATGATTAAGTATAATAATTAATTATTATGATAATTGGGCTACTAAAAATTAAGACCATTATACACCACCTCCTTTCCCTCAAACCCACCACCACCATCACTCTCCACCTCCCTCTTTTCTCCTTTTCAAGCCCACCACTATTCCACCATTTCCTCCTCATTCTCCTCCTAAAACTCACTATCATCATCATATATTTCTCATTCATCATCATCTTCTTCTTAAACCTGCTAGCACCAGCACCTCCTCAACCACCACCACGTCCTCATTCTCCATCACCTTCTCAAACCTATCATCACCACCATCTCATCCATCTCTACCACCATCAATTCCAACCCAAAATCTTTTTTTTAAATGTGAACCCTAACTTATCTGTAATCTCTCTCTTCTCTCATCCACCTCCTCCTCTTTTCCGCCATCACCATCGTCACCACAATCTCATCCTGCTCTATGCTACTTTGGGTTTTTATGGAAAGAAGATAACTAGAAAAAAAATTAGATTAATAACATTTAATTTTAAAAAAAGAGAGTTATTTAAGTAATTATGGGAATTAAGTGAGTTATGTGCAAAGCACGTGATTGACATGGATTGAAAAATTAATAGTGTTACGATATAAAGGTGAATGTGCAAGCTTTTATACTTCAGAAAGATTTGATGTGACAACCCGGATAGTACAAGAGTGTTTCGCATAATTTATACTGATAGTTAATATGCATTATATATCAAATAGCTGCTCAAGTTTTTCAAAATAAAGTACATTTATTTTGCGATTTATATTGTGCTGATTCAATTTGCCAGATCCACAAATTCTCTGGCTATTTTTCATTTTTTTCTTTTCTCTTAGAAAAAGATGAAAGAGAGAGGTCATCTTTCACTTGTCCTATGCATGTGATGTAGCTGCCTTCCTCTTTATATAGCTCCTTCAAGCACTCAGACCCAATGATTTCACTTTGTAATGAGACCAATAGCGAAACTCTTCAACTAATGCATCGAAAACTCTGTTACCTTCTCCAGTTTTATGACGGATTATAAAATTGAATTGCTCAAAGTAGAATGCCTATATTGCATGCATCTTTTTTATGCGCATTTAGTTCTTGAAGTGTTGGAGTGATTGATGATCTGAATACAATACGAAGTCACTAGCTATAAGATAGCTCTCCCATGTCTTCAATGAATAGTACACTACATATAACTCCTATCATATGTAGACCACTTTTGTCGTACCTCGTTCAACTTTTTTACTAAGAAAGGTAATGGGTCTTTTTTCTTGCGAGAATAGTGCTCCAATGCCCACTCCACAAACATCACACACTCTCTCGAACACTTTCTCAAAATTTGAAAAAGTTAAGATGGGGACATTAGTGAGCTTCTTCTTGATGAGTGCAAAAGCTCTATAAGGTTCGTCAGTTCCAAACAAAAGGAGACATAGTAAGCTACATCAAGATTAAGATAATTAAAGGTCATCCAAGAGCATATAGCCCTTTAAGACTTATACTCTATCAACGAAGCCCAAAACAAGTCTAAGAAGATAAAGAGATTGCATAACAAGGCAATACCCTTCAAGAACGCAGCAGAAAGGATAACTGACGGCACAAGAACTCAGTAAGGTTCCACATCCAACATACGACCTTCAACCCGTAAGATGATTATCGCGGGCTAGATCTTGTTCTAGTGCTATCGACCCTGAAGAGATTTCCAATTAGGGGTAACTACTCGAATTCATTAGCAAGAACGATCCGAATCCACGAGCCAAGAGAATAACTCGAATCCATGAGCAAATATGAGAAAAAACTTAAAAAGTTTTTGATAAAAATTGATTAAAAGTTTTATACAAAATAAATGATACAAGGCCTTGATAAAGGCTTGATGTCATACCCCGCTTCCCAAAATATCTGAAAACGGAGTTACAACGAGAGTCAGTGCGTATAAACACGAGGAGAACATTCCATGTATACAGGCTAAACCTACAGTAACCTGAACAAGATATATAATCACTATAATGAATCAATATCACTGTAACAGTACATATAAATTTCTACACATGATATCACTGCTCAATGAATAATCAACAGAATAAACTGAGTCCAAACGATATAGAGAATTAACATGAATAAACAGGGAAGATAAGAAATAATACCCAAATCGAATAATCGAACAAAGAGAACTCTGGGGTTCTCATAACAAGTGTGATTCTCCGCAAATATCTGATCAGCAAGATAGAATATATATGAACCTAGATGTGCAAATGTAGGGAGTCAGAACTCTCAATGAGTGTGTACAAATAAAAGGTTAGGTGCATGTGCATATAATGTGTGAGCATTTATTGATTATACTATAAAATATAACAGATAAGAAATGGTATGTATAGCATCAATGAATAGCAATGACAGTATATAACAGAACCATATGTACAATCAGGTCATGAGTACAATCAGGTGTCCAACATAGCATATATGTATCAAATATCTATCATGTCATATATATAAAATGGCAAGTGAATACAATCAGCCACAGTATGCAATTAAACGGTTTATCATTATTAATTATGTCAACGAATAATTATCACCTGTGGTAGACGCATCCCATACTACGCCTACCATACGTGCCTATCGAATTCCTATGTTATTGAAACTGATAGAAGAGACACTGTCCACTCTTTAGGTGGGGCCCCTACATACCTGGGACCACAACCAAGATGCCTTGCATTGAACCAGGCTATATCGCTAGGTACTACAGTAATAGTATAACAGTAACAGTATGAGATCTCAGTCATCCTCGGGAACCCTGTAATGAAACCCTATTTCGGCTGCGCAACCTGTATCATAGGTCCACCCAAAATACAGACATTATTTTTTCCATCAATTTTCTCAATCCTAGTGTATTACATTATTATTTATTTTATTTATAACAATCAATATCCATGTTACCTAGAATGCTAGGACGATATAGTGACAATAACAGTACAATATATCAGTAAACAGTAATCTATACACGATGAACAGTAACAAGAACAATATACAGTTTCAGTAACCATGTATACGATGAACAATAGGACTGTACATGATGTTACGGTCTAACAATACTTTCTTACTGATTTTCAGTAACAAGAAATAATACTAGTAATAGGACTAGACATTGATTCCTTATAATACAGTCCCATTTAGAATCAATCAAAATCTCATCTATCTGTATTAAAGAGATATCCTCAACTGATCCATCAACTAATAGTCTAAATAACAATCACTGTGAACATCAAATATTGAATCCAAGTTAATATATCTGATACAATAACCATCATCTCAGTGAATCGATAATCAGTTATCTTGATCCTGTTGACCTACTCCAGTCCTTTATATTATCAGCATATTCATCCATTCATCCTCTAGTCACCAATATGTCAGACTCTTAACATAAACAGTTAGCTACATCTGATGATATCCTCACTATCAAATAACATTAAGATCATCACTCACTCTCATTTCTATCAAGGTCAATCATAAGATTCAACATAAGGAATATACATCTCAGGTCAACTCCAACACTACCTAAATTCATACATGTTGGCCCAAGAGGTTACACTCTCAAATTGTTTTGTGTTTTGATGATGACAAACCAAATTAGAGCTATTTGGTACTAATAAGTTTGTTAAGATAAGTTTCAGGTTTGTACCATGTTTAGAGACCATTCGCTTAGCTATTGCAAGAACTTCTAAGTTCCACAAAGCAAGGAAGGCAAATTGCACATCAAGGAAGGATCATAGAAGAGAAGGCACTAGCAAGGCATTGGATGGCTCAAAGACTTGAAGATAGCTAAAGAAGTCTTCATGTAATTTGTTTTTCAGTTTATAGTATGTTAAAGAATAGTGGATAGGTTTGAAGCTCTATCACACACGTTTTTGCGCACATGCTCATTCCAAAAATAAATTCTTATAAATTATACAAAAATATTTTGCATACAAGTTTTTGCCTACAAATACATCTTTATGTTTAATTCTATTCCTGTTCAAAAGTATTTTTGTTAAAATCAAAATCCTCTTTATTTTCTTTTCCAAAAATGATTTTTGACCTGATCCGGTCGACCGGGACAGTCGACCGAGTCTGTGTCAGTCTGGTCCGGTCGACCGGACCAGTCGACCGCAGTTCTGGCAGAGGCACGTATCAGTGTGCATGTCTGCCAGTCGACCGGGGCGGTCGACCGAGATATTGTTTTTGCTCACAGGTTTTCTCAGTCGACCGGGTCGATCGACCGCTGGCCTATAACGGTCAAATTTTTGATCTACCGGTCGACCGGCCCAGTCGACCGATGTATCCGTTGAACAGTAACGGGCAGATTTTAAGTGAGCTGTTTATTTTTGTCTTTTGTGTTTAAAAAGTCGTTTAAAGATATATTTTGATCTAATTACCTCCTAAACATCAGTAATTATGTTTTATCCCTAAACCCTAGCCCTCTCCTATAAATAGGGGTGTTTGGGGAGAGATTTGTTACAACAATTATTTGCTAGAAAATTCAAAAGTTTAAGGCTTTCAAAAGAGACTTATTTCTTGGTTTTTGTGCTGAATTTCTCACTGATTTTCTGAAGGGTTTTCAAATACTCTCTGATTTAATTTTTTTTCTTCACTTACAACAAGAGCTTCATTCCTACTCAATATTCTCTAAGGACCTTTGTAAGGGAAGAGATATTTGAAAGAGAGAGTTTGTGGTCTTTTGACTACCAAGGAAATTACTTGTTCTTGAGATTGTAGGAGTTGGGTACTCCATTGTATTTGAGATCGTTGTGATAGTGGAAGTGGTCGGAATCCTTCTGGGGAAGGCGGGGAGTAGAGCTGGGTGCTCGAACCTCGATAACATATCCTTGTGTTTGCGATTGGTTTACATTCTTACAATTCTTACTCTACTTTGCTTGTACTTATTACTTGCTCATCATATTCATTGTCATACTTACTTGCTTGCATTCATCTTGTGATTCTTGTTTGTGATTGTTGTAGCTTTAAATTTTTATTTGCCCTTTGATTAGCATTGTCACCTATTCACCCCCCCTCTAGGTGACTTTTCAATTGGTATCAGAGCTTGGACTCTAGGTTTGGCTTAACATCCATAGAGAGATCCTTAATATTTGCTAATCAACATTCATTCATTCATTCATTAATCACTAGTAAACATGGCCGACAACATTAAATCCCCACCTAAATTTGATGGCCTCAATTTCCCAATTTGGAAGGTTAGGATGACTATATTTTTGCAATTTTTGGGTAGCTTAGTAGCCAAGTCCTTGACCAAACCCTATGAAGCACCCGATGGTGATGAGAGCACTTGGACCGACCTTGACTTTAAATTATATGAGGCTAACTCCAAGGCCCAAAACTCCCTATTGACCGCCTTGAATGAGGATGACCTTACACGGGTAATTCATTGCCAATCCGCCTATGAGATTTGGCAACACTTATTGGTCACACACCAGGGGACTTCACAAGTCAAGAGAGCTAAGATAGATCTCTTGAGGTCCCAATATGAGTCATTTAAAATGCTTGATGATGAGTCTATTGATAGTATGGCTACAAGGTTTACTAAAATCACTAATGGTCTTTCTTCCTTAGGTGATGACATCTCCAACGATCAAAAGGTGCGAAAAGTAATTCGGGCTCTTCCTTCATCATGGGAGATCAAGGCCACCACCTTGAAGGAGTTGAACGACAAGGACGAGATGGACCTCATTAGTCTCATTGGAAACCTAAAGACCCATGAGATGGAAAAGAAGGCAAGAGAAGAGGCCACTACTTCAAAGAAGAAATCTATAGCCTTCAAGACTTCATCCACCAATGATGACGATGAAGATGACGAAGAAGAAGATGAGGAGCTAACTCTACTTGTGCGGAATGTCAAGAGGTTGTACCGAAAGAACAAGTTCAACTTCCGGAGAAAATTCGAAGGCAAAGAGGAGCGGAAGATCATATGCTACAATTGCCGCAAACCCGGACATATCATGGCGGATTGTCCGGAGTTCAAGAAGAAAATGACTTCCTCCTTCAAGCCAAAGAAGTCGGAGGAAAAGAAAGCTTACAAAGCTACGTGGGATTCGGAAAGCGAGTCCGAAGAGGAGGTGGATCAAGCTAATATGTGTTTCATGGCAAACACACCCAAGGTAACCCCTCAATCCCTTGATGATGAAGATGATGATGTAAGTAAGGAAGTTCTAGTGCATGCTTTTGTAGAACTTTCTGAAACTTATGATAACAAGAAACTTGAATGCATAAAATTACAAAAAGAAGTTGCTTTTCTTAAGAATCAACTTGCCATTGTTTCTAAAGAAAAAGATGATATTTCTTCTAATTTCATTTCCATGCAAAAAGAATTTTGTTCCTACAAGAGTACTTGTAAGGCAAAATCTCCTATTATTGATGAAAAAGAAATTTCCTCTTTTAAATCCAAAATGAATGATTTTGAAAAAGTTTTAAATGATTGTGCTTTCAATACTAAGAAACTTGAGAACATGTTTTCTAAAAAGCACACTTCACATGCTAAAATTTCACAAGATAAAAATTCTCATGCTAGCACCTCTCATGCTCATGCTCACAATGCTCATGCTCACAAATCACACACCCATTATGCTTTTAAATATGGTAGAGTATATAGATGCACATATTGTGGTAAAAATGGACATTTAGCTAAGTTTTGCTATGATCAACTAAATAGAACAAATAATCTTGTTTGGGTTCATGACACTAACCCTAGAGGACCCAAGAAAATGTAGGTACCAAAATCAAGTCTTAAATTGTTTGATGTAGGTACACACCAAAGCTCCAAGACGTAGGGAGCGGTGGTACCTTGATAGTGGTTGTTCAAGACACATGACATGGGACATCAACAACTTCACAACCCTATCAAGGTATATGGAAGGTGGCACCGTCACCTTCGGGGATGACTCCAAAGGAACTATCATCGGTATAGGTAACATTCAAATTGGTGCATCTCCTATTATTGAGAATGTTGTTTTAGTAGATGGTTTAAAATATAATTTGCTTAGCATTAGTCAACTTTGTGATCGTGGACTTAAAGTTGTTTTTGATGATACATCTTGTAAGATTTTTGATGTTAAATCCGATGTTTGTATTCTCACCGGTTTTCGTGATAATAATGTTTATATTATTGACATGCTTAATTTAGATTGTTCTACTAAATGCTTAAATGCTTTTGATGAAAATTCTTGGCTTTGGCATAGAAGATTAGGACATGCATCTTTTGACCATATTTCTAGGATTAATTCAAAGGAATTGGTGAAGGGTATATCTTACTTGAATTTGAGAAAGACCGCATTTGTAGTGCGTGCCAACTTGGGAAACAAACCAAGTCTTCCTTTAAACCAATCAAGGATATCATGTCAACTAGGCCTTTAGAATTAATTCATATGGATCTTTTTGGACCAACTAAAACTAAAAGTTTAAATGAAAGTAGATTTGCATTTGTTTTGGTTGATGATTTCTCCCGTTTTACTTGGGTTTTCTTTTTACAAAATAAAGATCAAACTTTTTCTCATTTTAAGATTTTTCGAAAAAGAGTTGAAAAAGAAAAGGGTTTTCCGATTTTGAGAATAAGGAGTGATAGAGGTGGTGAGTTTGTTAACCAACTCTTCATGACTTATTGTGATGAAAAGAGAATTAAGCATGAAATGTCTTGTCCTAGAACTCCACAACAAAATGGAGTAGTAGAAAGGAAAAATAGAACACTTCAAGAGATGGCTAGGACAATGATAAGTGAATATGACCTCCCTCAATATTTATGGGCCGAGGCCGTAAACACCGCATGCTATATATCGAATCGTATTTATTGTGCAAAAATTCTTCAAAAACTTCTTTTGAAATGTATCATTCTAGAAAACCAAATGTTGCATATTTTAAAGTTTTTGGATGCAAGTGTTTTGTTTTGAATACTAAGGATAATTTGGGTAAATTTGATGCTAAGGCTTATGAGGCTATCTTTGTTGGATATTCCTCTACTAGCAAAGCATATAGAGTTTTCATTAGATCTTCTCAAACCATTGAAGAATCCATGCATGTTAAGTTTGAAGAATCTAATGTGTTTGTTGAGAATGTTGTAGAGTTTGAACCATTAGGTGAAGACATGGAGAGACTATCCTTGAAGGACTCACCCGCTCAAGAAGAAAAGTTAGATCCTATTGGTGAAGTTCAAGAGGATAAGGAGGAAAGCACTCAACCGCTTCCTAAAGCTTGGAGATACGCTACAAATCATCCTAAGGAGCTCATCTTGGGTGATGCATCTAAAGGAGTCACTACGCGCTCCAAACTCCATGACCTATGTGGTAACTTTGCTTTCATTTCTCATTTTGAACCCAAAGGTATTCTCGAAGCCGAGACGGACCCATATTGGTTGCTTGCCATGCAAGAGGAACTCAATCAATTTGAGCGCAACCAAGTTTGGCACCTTGTTCCTAAGCCCCACGATAGACCAATAATTGGTACTAAGTGGATCTTTAGAAACAAGATGGATGAGTCCGGAAATATCATTAGGAATAAAGCTAGGTTAGTGGCCCAAGGTTACACTCAAGTTGAGGGAATTGACTTTGAGGAGACCTTTGCACCCGTAGCACGGCTTGAAGCCATACGGATGACACTAACTTTTGCATGTTTTAAAAATTTTAAACTTTTTCAAATGGATGTAAAAAGTGCATTTTTAAATGGTTTTATTAATGAAAAAGTTTATGTTTCTCAACCTCCCGGTTTTGTTGATCATGTTCATCCCGATTTTGTTTTTAAACTTGATAAAGCTTTGTATGGATTGAAACAAGCTCCAAGAGCTTGGTATGAAAGGCTTTCTAGTTTTCTCATTTCAAATGATTTTATTAAAGGCAAAGTAGACACAACTCTTTTTACTAAGCATGTTGATAATGATTTTAATTGTGCAAATTTATGTTGATGATATAATTTTGGATCTACTAATGAGCTTTTATGCAAGGATTTTGAGAAAGTCATGCAACTTGAATTTGAAATGTCTTCAATGGGTGAGCTAAATTTCTTCCTTGGACTCCAAATCAAGCAATTGCAAGACGGAACCTTCATTAACCAAGCCAAGTACGCAAAGGAGCTAGTAAAGAAGTTTGGACTTGAAGGATCAAAGGCTTGCAACACTCCAATGGCAACTACAACCAAGCTTGATAAGGACGAACAAGGTAAAAATGTTGATATTAAATTATATAGAAGCATGATAGGAAGTCTTTTATATTTGACGGCAAGTAGGCCGGATATCATGTTTAGTGTGTGTCTTTGTGCTAGATTTCAATCGTGTCCTAAAGAGTCTCATCTTATTGCGGTAAAACGCATTATTCGTTATATTAAGGGCACTATTGGAATGGGTCTTTGGTATCCGAAAACTAGAGATTTTTCAATGACTAGCTATTCGGATGCCGACTATGCGGGTTGTAGAGTAGATAGAAAGAGTACTAGTAGGACATGTCAATTTCTTGGTAATTGTCTTGTTTCTTGGTCCTCTAGGAAACAAAATTCCGTAGCTCTCTCAACCGCCGAGGCGGAATATGTTGCCGCGGGGGCTTGTTGTGCACAAGTCCTTTGGATGAAACATACTCTCCTTGATTTTGATTTGCACTTTGATCATATAAAAATATTTTGTGATAATACTAGTACTATACACATGACCAAAAATGCAAATCAACATAGTAAGACCAAGCACATTGAGATTAGATATCACTTTCTTAGAGATCATTTTGAGAAAGGTGATATAGATATTGATTATGTTTCCACGGATTTACAACTAGCCGATATTTTCACTAAACCTCTTGATTTTGCTAGATTTTCGTTTATTTGTGGAGAACTAAATGTTTGTATTATTGAATAGACATATTTTTCATAACCCTTTTTGATGTATGACAAAAAGGGGGAGAATAAGTTTACATGACAAAAATAAGTTCATTTGGTCTTGGTTCCATATGAATTTATATGCTTTAATTTAAAGATTTGTTTTATAAGTTTTATGTTTATGTATGTATGAGTTTTTGAATTCATGTATTTTGAGAATTCTTGTGTTTTAGTTGTTTTGGTATTTTGGTATCAAGAGCAATTTTTGTGTTTTATATTAGTTTCAATAATTGGTGCATCATTTCAATTATTGGTATCTAGAGCATATTCTTGTGTTTTATGTATAGCATAATTTGAGGGGGAGTTTTCTCCTCCCTATATTTTGTTAATAGCCTATTTGTTTTGTCATCATCAAAAAGGGGGAGATTGTTGGCCCAAGAGGTTACACTCTCAAATTGTTTTGTGTTTGATGATGACAACCAAATTAGAGCTATTTGGTACTAATAAGTTTGTTAAGATAAGTTTCAGGTTTGTACCATGTTAGAGACCATTCGCTTAGCTATTGCAAGAACTTCTAAGTTCCACAAAGCAAGGAAGGCAAATTGCACATCAAGGAAGGATCATAGAAGAGAAGGCACTAGCAAGGCATTGGATGGCTCAAAGACTTGAAGATAGCTAAAGAAGTCTTCATGTAATTTGTTTTTCAGTTTATAGTATGTTAAAGAATAGTGGATAGGTTTGAAGCTCTATCACACACGTTTTTGCGCACATGCTCATTCCAAAATAAATTCTTATAAATTATACAAAAATATTTTGCATACAAGTTTTTGCCTACAAATACATCTTTATGTTTAATTCTATTCCCTGTTCAAAAGTATTTTTGTTAAAATCAAAATCCTCTTTATTTTTTTTTCCAAAAATGATTTTTGACCTGATCCGGTCGACCGGGACAGTCGACCGAGTCTGTGTCAGTCTGGTCCGGTCGACCGGACCAGTCGACCGCAGTTCTGGCAGAGGCACGTATCAGTGTGCATGTCTGCCAGTCGACCGGGGCGGTCGACCGAGATATTGTTTTTGCTCACAGGTTTTCTCAGTCGACCGGGTCGGTCGACCGCTGGCCTATAACGGTCAAATTTTTGATCTACCGGTCGACCGGCCCAGTCGACCGATGTATCCGTTGAACAGTAACGGGCAGATTTTAAGTGAGCTGTTTATTTTTGTCTTTTGTGTTTAAAAAGTCGTTTAAGGATATATTTTGATCTAATTACCTCCTAAACATCAATAATTATGTTTATCCCTAAACCCTAGCCCTCTCCTATAAATAGGGGTGTTTGGGGAGAGATTGTTACAACAATTATTTGCTAGAAAATTCAAAAGTTTAAGGCTTTCAAAAGAGACTTATTTCTTGGTTTTTGTGCTGAATTCTCACTGATTTCTGAAGGGTTTTCAAATACTCTCTGATTTAATTTTCTTTCTTCACTTACAACAAGAGCTTCATTCCTACTCAATATTCTCTAAGGACCTTTGTAAGGGAAGAGATATTTGAAAGAGAGAGTTTGTGGTCTTTTGACTACCAAGGAAATTACTTGTTCTTGAGATTGTAGGAGTTGGGTATTCCATTGTATTTGAGATCGTTGTGATAGTGGAAGTGGTCGGAATCCTTCTGGGGAAGGCGGGGAGTAGAGCTGGGTGCTCGAACCTCGATAACATATCCTTGTGTTTTTGCGATTGGTTTACATTCTTGCAATTCTTACTCTACTTTGCTTGTACTTATTACTTGCTCATCATATTCATTGTCATACTTACTTGCTTGCATTCATCTTGTGATTCTTGTTTGTGATTGTTGTACCTTTAAATTTTATTTGCCCTTTGATTAGCATTGTCACCTATTCACCCCCCCTCTAGGTGACTTTTCAATACAAAGATTCAAGCATCAAAGAAAATCAGTCTTCTAATAAGGTTGCATCATATTTTATCAGTCCTCAATTTCCAAAAGGATTCCCATCCAAATAATCACCAAACAATTACCTCATTAATACTTCATATGAAATAACCACTCATCCACAAACACGAACTAGGCTAATTACTAGGTCCAAAAATTCAAGTAACTAATCAATATGTTTATACATGCACCAAGTCAAGTAAACCTAATCTACGCCAACTCAACCGAAGATCAAGTCCACCACAATCGAGCCCATTGATCAAATCCAAATATAAACAAATCCAATAGGTTAAATAGTATTAAAATTGATAAAAAGAAACACACACATCTCCGTGACAAAATAGCGGTTCCATATATCTTAAACTGCAATGGTGTATCTGATCCAATATCTAAACTCTCTTTCGGTATAATAATAAAAGCCTAATAATTCTTTACATATCTCTACAATCTACTATTGTACTAATTTGATCTGTCTCAATCCTCGAGTGAAATTTCACTTCAATTAAATTCAATGATAGATCCAAATATTAATTATAGAATAACTAAATCAAAGTATCAGGCCAATAATCTATCAAGTACATTCCAATCTCAGAATACAACCACTCTGGTATAGATACCATCTAGGCAAGCATGGTCATGAATATAATTAACATATACAAACAATGTTTGAACATAGTAATAATTAAACAAAAATATAATCTAATGACAACAGATAAAATATTCACTGATAGTGGTAAAATAGCAATAATTTAGAAGTAAACACTCACATGAAATGACACGATTTTGAATCCGAATCACCATCTTGTCTGTGAAAAACACCTAGAGGGGGGTGAATAGGTGATAATGCTAATCTATGAACTAAATGCAGAATTTAAAAACTAATTGCAATTACAACAATAGATGCACACAACCAATCAAGTATATGATATAGCAATATGCACAAAGTAAAGAGAGAGAGATAGAGAAAGAGTCAAGGGATCAAGCGCAAATAACAAGGTATGTTTCGAGGTTCGAGCACCCAGCTCTACATCCCCGCCTTCACACAGAAGGATTTTAAGTCCACTAGTTTGTCCACAAAGGACTCCCACAAAGGGAACCTCCACCGAGGATTTGGGGCAATAACAATTACAAGGAGTACCCAACTCCTCTCCTTACAAACACAACCTCCTCCTTGAGGCACAACTCCAAGCCAACAAACAATCACCTCACAACTTGAGGGATTAGCACAAAGCTTACAAGGATCACCTCACAACTTGAGGGATACAACCCAAAGGCACAAAGCCAAGCAAAGATTGGGTTTTCAACTTGGTGGTCTAATAAAACAACCATAAAATTTTCTTTCCCTCACACAAAGATCCTATAAAATGAGATAGTAGATTTTAGCTCATGTGTGAAGAAAACCAATGGAATGGAAATCAAAATCACAATGAAAATCCTTGGGAAAACTGAAACCAAGATATAGAAGTTGAATCAAAATCTTTTCTAAAAAACCCTTTTCTTTGATTGTCCAAACCCTAGCAAAAATACCAAATAGATTGTTCAATTTAAGTCCAAAAACTTCTTTTGATTGCTGTAAAAACACCAGAGAGTAGGAAAAAATTCGCACAAAAAATCTTAGAGAAAACCTCTTTCCAATGGGGTATTTATAGACCCCAGAAAAATATAGCCGTTGGCAGCAGAAACTGCCAAAATTGGCCCACTGGTTGACCGGTCGGTCGACCGTCCAACGGTCGGATTTGACCGCAGGCACAATCCGGTCGACCGCCCGGTCGACCAAAAAGAAGAGAGAGCACTGCTCTCAATTCCGGTCGACCGCCCGGTCGACCGGCCACTGGGCTGCCAGACGTACACAGCTCTGTGCACGTCGGTTGACCGCACGGTCGACCAGCCCTTGGTACGGTCGACCGACCTGGCCTGTCAGCCAGTTCTGGGTCAGAAACTGGGTAAAAAATAATTTATAAAAATTCTTTTAATTCTACTAAAAATCTCCAAAAATAGTTTTAACATTTTGCATTGATATATAAACATGTGATAAAAATTTCAACTTAAATATCAAGCAATATAAACTATTTTGTGTCTTATCATTTTTACCAAATACCAAAACTGTATTTTACCAAACATGTATTTTTCAATAGGAAATCTGATTTTTCCTAAACACATTGAAATACAAAAACATGATATTTTAACACTATTAAGCATGTTGCATATGGACATAGGTCCAATATACAAGAAACAAATATATATCATAGTTTTTGTCTTTAATTCCAAAATTAAGTTTTGTTAAAACATAAAACCTAAAACATATGAATAGGTATATCAACGTAAGTTTGTCTAAGTAGTTGAAGCATGCATGTATATAGAACAAATCTAATATACATTAAACCATGTAAACTTGTTTTGATATAATATCTATTCATGCAAACCAAGATCGGTTAAACCAAAACCGAAAACCAAAACATGAAACGTGTGTGTTGTGAGCTTAAGCATATCATACTATTCTAATCTTTACAATTTGGATCTAAACACAAAACTAAACTATGGTACCGATGTCTTCTTGTAGAGCGCCGTCTCCAAGCCGACTCGATCCAAAACTTCGTGATCTACCGAGCTAGACTCTAATGAGTGCTATATATGATCTTGTCGCTCGGGCTCTTGAATCACCATGTGAAAGCTTCCAAATCATCTTGTTGAAGCTAATCAACAACTAATATCTTGATTAATAATCTGGAACTAAAATCACAAGATTATTAGTACACATAACTACATGAGTTAATCATCATCAAAACTAGAGTGGAAGGCCTTTGGGCCAACAATCTCCCCTTTTTGATGATGACAAAACTCATGGAGTTATATATGCATGAATTAAAGTTAAGCTTCAAAGAAGCTCCCCCTTAACTCATGCATAGGGATAAACAACAAATATATGTAATGAATACTAAACATGAAACATGCATAGATATGCATAAAACAATAAAAGGCTCTAGATACCAAAGAATACCAATGAAATTTTCAAAAACGAATAAACATGTTCTAGAAACCAATTAAACTTAATATATGCAAACAAAAACTAATGATCTCTTTACAAGCTCTTGATACCAAAAATAAACTAAAATAAACATGTTCTTTAAATAATGCTTCTGATACTAATTGTACTTAACATAAAACATGCATACAAACATGCATATAAACTCAAATTCTTCTCCCCCTTTTTGACAATCATCAACAAAGGGGTTAAAAACAAAACAAAACTAATAAAAACATATTCTTCTTCCCTTTTTGTTCAAAACAAAGAATCAATAAAGGGATATATCAAAAACAAAATGTTCTCCCTCTTTTTGTCTAAAACAAAAACAATATCAATGAGGGGACAAATCAAATATGATACCAATTAAAAATGTGTCAAGGAAGTGCATAATGATACCAATTAAAAATGAAACTATACCAAGTGAAAAACAAAAATCTTGATACCAATTGATAAGTAAACAAATATCATACCAATTGTAAATAAACAATCTTGATATCAATTGAAAATAAAACATTACAAAATTTGAATTTCTAAACATAAGTCTTAATTCCAATTGAAATTATTACCAATTGAAATTAAACATTCTTTAAAGCATAAGATACCAATTGAAATTTTGTTTTTCTATCATAAGCAAGGGAGTGGAATACAAAATACCAATTGAAAGATGAAATACAAGATTTTCTCCCCCTTTATGAAATACCAACAAAAACTATGCGTAGGCTCGAATTAAGATACCAATTGAAAGCTAAATCAATTGAAAACAAAGTTGAAGCTTAAGCCTTAGCATAAACAAGATTTTTGCTCTAGGATATAGAAATATAGTAGGCACAACTAAAACACATATATGTATGAAAAGATTAGATACCAATCGAAATTGATACTATTTGAAATGTAAGCCAACATATATAAAAATATATGAGTATACAAAAAATGTCAATACTGATACCAATTGAAAGAATCCAATGATACCAATTGAAATAATAATAATATCAAATGTATATCTCATATTCCTATCCTCCCATCTCATGCACAAGTTTAAAATAATTTTTAATATAAACATACAAGGCATGGACTCCCATCCAACCGTCCGTAGAAGGTAGGGGTTTTCAAAAATAGATTTGAAAATGTAGTATGTTTGAAAATCTCTACCATAGTGAATAATACGAACTAGTTATAGGAAAAACTTTTTAAACTAGAACGAAATCCTTCAAGAAAGGAATTAAACAAAATGTTTTTCATGAAACACATGTAAATCACATGATCACAAAACACTCA
Organism: Agave tequilana; assembly: GCA_038442645.1. Classification (NCBI taxonomy): domain Eukaryota; kingdom Viridiplantae; phylum Streptophyta; class Magnoliopsida; order Asparagales; family Asparagaceae; genus Agave; species Agave tequilana. Next base: position 55,658 of record JAVJIF010001697.1, read on the forward strand.
AAGTCCATAAAGCACATATCATAGTCTCATGAAAACAAATCATGAGTAAACTAATAAAGTGAGTGTACAAGTGTTATGTGACACATATCAATATGAAAATATTCAATTAAGCTCATATTGAATTCCTTTAAAAACATTAACACATGAAAAATTTTCATTTCCAATTGAAATTACCTAAAAACATGAAATCATGAAAATCACCAAAAACGATTTAAACTTCAAGGCATATGCATGTCATGTACAAATTAAAGTATACATACATATCCTAAACATAATGAGACCACAAAGGAATATGCATGAAGGCACGTGACTCAAGGATGCATATGTATATCTAATAGTGTGAACAAGATAGACGTATACATGAAGCTAAACACATAATCATAAACACATTTCAAAATAGGAATACAAGTTTACAATGTATGAATCATCAAAACTAGACTATACTAGCACATCTAATGGGTACAAATAGGCATTCAAGTACAAACATATATAAAGATTTATTTGTAGCCCACTATATGTACAAGTATAAATCTTAGTCTTAATGAAAACTAACATCTAAACGTATATTCAAATCATGAAGCATAAAACGGGTCAAAAATCAACATGATAAGCATAAAAATGATCATGAAGTAAATCCACATGCTATTAGAATCATTGATATACATAATAGCCAAACAATGGTGAGAACACAACAAATGGGTCTATCTAAGCATGGGTATCTCAAAAGCTAAACATGCGTGTCAAGAGTCTAATAAACATGGAATTCAACAAACTAAACAAAACATGGGTCATTAAAACAAAACATCATCCATATGATCATTATGTATATGCATGTGCATTAGATCTAGGGCATACATATTAGTTTAAACAAGGTGAGAACACTAAATATAGATCCATATAAAACATGGGTGTCTTAAGTAACTAAACATGTATAACACTAATCTAATCAACATGGCATAAATATAATAAACAATAAACATCAAAACATGATATAAACAATAATATGAAAGCATGTAAGTATAAACGGGAGTTAGAGATAGATACCAAAACCGATGAAGGCACCTCTCTAGTTCTCCAAACCAATGGTGGTCCTCTCCACCAAACTCCCCTTGAAAGTGATGCATCCAAAATGTTTTCTTTAGGCACGGAACGCATCCACTCCAAGGCACCAATACTCTCACGTGATGCGAGAGCCCACTCCTACATCAAAAATTAAAGGGGTGGTCTTTGGTACCCATTTCCTCTTGGTCCACGGGGGTTAGTATCATTTCTAACCCAAACAAGATTATTTGCTAAATTTTCATTATGTAAACGATCATAGCAAAATCTAGCAAGATGGCCTTTTCGGCCACAATGTGTACATGTGTACACATGAGCATACGTGTGATGGTGGTGACCGTGGAAAGCATGTGTATGCCGTGTAGGGTGTGCATGCAAAGATGGACCTTGTTTCTTGCGAACCAAGGTTTCCAAATGTGTATGATTCAATGTGCATTGGCTCAAAGTGGAGCCCAAATAATCTACACTTTTCTTCAAAACATTTATGTCATTTTCAATAGTAGAAGGTAAAGTGGAGCATGCAATAGGTGTGTGTTGACTGATTTTTCCTGCACACAAAAATTAGAATATTAGATTAAGAATAGATCGTGCGAGGAATCAGTTCTAATCCGCGGTAGCAGGGCTATGCGGGTCGTGATCCTCAAGGAGGGACTGCGATGGAAGCGTTAAGCAAGTTATACTCTAAAGCTTTTATTTTTATTAGTTAAATGGTGGTATTTACAATGGGTGGTATTTACAATGGATGGAAGAAAAGAATTGTGGAAGATGTGGATTTAATCTACAAAAAGAAAAGAAAAGAAACAAAAAGAAAAGAAAACTTACTTGAGATTGGTTGAAGAAAGAACGTGAAAACCTTACATGTTCTACCTTGCTTTAGGAGGCGTTCCACGAATAGATCATAAGATCGATCTCAATCCCTGTGCACATTATATCGTCAAGCATACTCAAGTACGAAGTGATGCGTAGCTTGGAGGAGACGTCTTCATGAACTATCGCTGGTTCTCACAGAGCTTAGTTATACGTGCTTATGGAATCCACTTGCATGTTCATCAACAACCACAAGATCACAGAGAAAAAGAAAAGAAAAACAAAATAAAAATAACACATAAGAATAAAGAACAAAAAGAAAAGTAATTACCTTTATTGCTTTAATCAATGGCAGAGAAAAGAAGATACATCGGTGTCACGCTCAATATAATCCTCTCTCTCTCTTGAAAATAAAAGAAAAGAAACCCTAATTTACAAAAGAAAACCTAGAAGAAACCCTAATTTTGGCCCTTGGCTCTTTTCTGGACGCTGGACACCCTTTGCGTTGCACTGCAGGTGATATTTATAGGTGCAGAAGGCTACAGAGTCCCGGAAGAAACTGCCCACGAAAATTGGGATCTGGATGAGATCAAAGTGCTGTGTTTCCGCGGCTTTTGCCGCGGATCCGCGGCACCCTGGTGACGTCTGGCCACGCGCTTTGACGTGTGGCCTCTCCTGGTCCGTCCCTGTGGGCTTCTGCTTCTGGAATTTTGATCCTGGCCTTTTAATCTGGATTTTCGAGATAACTTGGTAATCAAGTTACTCTTAATCCAGATTTCTTCAAATTTTCTTCCCACGAATTTTCTTCTTATCTTGGCCTTTTATTCTCATCCTGCATGTGTTTAGAGTTAGATAGAAGTCTATCCTTCCCTAATCTCTGATATTTGCAACTTTTAGCCCTTGTATTTGCATTTTGACTCTTTGTACTTGCGCTTTTTCACCTGGGCTTCAAACATGGGCTTGGATCTGGGCTTTTGGGCTCTTTAGGCTTTATTTATTGCTAAAATAACAATTTGAGGCCTGCACACAATAAATTACTAATTATTAATAAATGTGCAGAATTAAATGAATAAATATGAAAATGTGATGGTAAATATGATGATAAAAATGCACTTTTGACTACCAATCACACCCCCACACTTATCTTTTTGCTCGTCCTCGAGTAAAAACAAAGAAAGAAAAAGTTAATCTAACCTAACTCACTTTCGTAGGAATCACGATTGCACTTAGCACGTGCAACAAGCCGTTAAACCTCTAGGTTACCCTAGAGGACGAGTGTTGTCTCGTGAGGGTTTTCAGCGGATTGCACCCACAAAATTCATAAAAAGGAAAATATTTGAATTATATTTGAAGAGACTAAGTAGTCTATAAGTTTTAGGATCCTCAATTTTATTCATTCTTCAAACCTAGTCTTTATAAAGTCAATTGTTATTCATTTTAGGTAAGGATTAAAATTGAATTTCTAATATAGTCTTTTTCGTTACCAAAAGTCATACGCACCCTTGTGAATCTAGGAATTCCTTAACTTGGACTCTCATGCCTCTTTATTATTTTTATAACATCATCTAATTTTCTTTCGTGTAAGTATCAAGGCTTCTTGAGGCCCTCATACCTAACTAATTGACTATTAGATGTGTTAATATATATATTTTATTTATTTATTTTTTTGGCATGTATAACTCATCTAATTTTCTTTCGTATAAGTATCAAGGCTTCTTGAGGCCCTCATACCTAACTAATTGATTATTAGATGTGTTAATACATATATTATATTTCTTAGTTTTCTTAGGCTTTCTAATCCACCCATGTAACGAACTTAAAGTCGATGACTCCCAACCGGTTGGCTTTAGGGCACCAGGTGAGAAAACACCCCGCGGACTCAAATTCGAGTGAACTAGGCCCAAAACTAAGGACTTTATTTTATTTACTCACCTTTAGGCATGAATACTTATGCTTCTTGAGGCACATGTATCAGCTTAATTGGTGATTTTTTTTTTTTTTTTTATGAGGCACAAGATCTTTGTCTTAGAATCCTAGATATGCATTTGGTATGCACATTTCATTAAGGTAAAAATCAAGACTAATTATTTATTCAATTTCTCTCCTATACCTAAAATTTAAACAATTTATTTATTTTGACCAAGTTTTTAGAAATCCTAATCATGATTTTCCTAATCCTTAAAACTAACTTAGATTTCTTTCAAAAAATAAGTCAAAATATTTCCTTTTTATAACAATTTTTTTTTAAAATTTTTTTTTTCAGATTTTTTTTTTTTTTTTAGCAAATTTTTTTTGTTAGTTTCTACCTATGTTAGTATGTTAGTAACACCCACCCCCACACTTATCTCATGCATTGTCCTCAATGTATGAATGAATGCATATATGCATGAAACAGAATAAGGGAAGGCAGAAGTTACCTTAGGGTGGTGGTTCCGGAGGTGGTCTAAGTGGTCCACGAAATGCGGCCCAAACAAGATAACGTGGTAGTTCACGGGACCTACCTTTATTTACCTCTTTTTTATTTACATATTTACAGTCCCCAGAATGAATAGGATCATGGAAGATCCTCTCGTGAAACTTACTCCCTTTACATGACCAGTCCTGGAAAATCATCACAGAGTCATGGTCTATACCTATGTCCAACAAAAGAATGTGACTTGGTAAAATGGTTGACTTGGACTCAAGAATGATAGGTTCAGGATCTAATACCGACTCAGGAAAGAAACTCAAATCAAGTAAAGGTTCAGGAGTCGGGCTAGGATCAAGAAGTGGGTCCAAGTCAAGAAATTGAAACTCAAGTCTACAATCATTTTCCCACAATGGAATATGACTCAATGTTGGTGATTCAAGTTCAGGAATGATAGGTGTGGGAATCAAAACTGACTCTAAAATATTACCTAAGTCGGGTAACAAAATAGGAGTCAATAATGATTCGGGAATTTGAACTTATCATAGATTTGGGAATCTAGGTCACATATCTCATTAGTTTCAATCTCATAAAAATGGGAACTTGCCAATTTTTCCATGGGACTTTCAAAATTGCACAATTGGTCAAGTTCAATATGATTATTAAAAATGGGTGATTTAATTTCATGATCTATAGGTATGGGAATAAATGTTGGCTCAGAAAATTGATCCAAATTGGGTGATGATACCAGAGTCAACATAGATTCGAAGATGGAAACTGAATCGCAAGGTTGTGGATCGGGTTCACATTCACTATCTAATTCAATCTCATTGAAATTAAAACTAGCCAATTTGTCCAAGGGTTGGGATTGGTCCAGTTCATATTGATGTGATGAAATTGAATTTTGATCAAGGTCTTCTAGATAGAATGATTCTTGGTTCCTATCAACTTGGTTGGTAAGTTCAAGAATGTTGGAAAGTCTAGAAATTTGATCATTCAGTGTATCTTGCAACCGATCCACTTTTTCTTCTAACCCATCGAATAGATCAATGGTGGACTGAAACCTTGGTGATGTGGGAAAAGATGTATATGACGATAATGGTTGAACAGGTGGTTGACCATATGGCTCAGGGGTATTGAATCCCCATTGACTCTGTGAAGAGTAGTGATGATTATTCCAATCTTGTTCATAGTATTGGGACTGGGGCATGTAATGATTCGGATAAGACCAATCTGGCACACTAGGTTGGTCAAAGTTATGATATGCCGGGTTGGTAATATCCGAATAAGAGGTTGGTGTGTAATATGGATCCTCATTAAAATTGAAAAAATTGTTGTTATAGGCCATATCACACAATCACAAACAAAACAAAAAGAAAAAACAAAGAAGAAAAAATTTCTAACCTAAGTTAGGGTAGACCTAGACCTAGACGACTCCTAACTGATTAGACTGTCCACGGGAGGTAGGGTGCAGACTTTGACCACAAGTTAATCAGCCAGGTCAGGGCAAGAGTGGTGGGAGGTTTTCCGTCAAAGACGTTCCTTAATTAAATAACCACCACACTTCGGGCTTTCGGCCCTCAATCCCCTTCCTAGACACTGATTTGGCAAGAGTCAACTTCCAGCACTGTTCCCCCTTAGGATAATCTCCTAATTGAGTCCGAGATGTCCCTAGGCCAACGTCTACTAATTTTTAAGTTAGGCTTGGGTTAGTGAGTGCTCGGGATATGATTTTTGGGCTAAGGAAGGGTGATGAAATCCCCACCTTATCTTGTTAATGGGTTATGCCCTTAAGATGAATTAGTGCAAGTGTACAAGATAAATAGATAAGAATCACTCAAAGCAGAAAATCAACCAAGAGATGAATCCTATTCTACATGCAATGCGTACGTACCTTGCTCCTCCAGCACTCTTCAACAGTAAATAAAAATAATTGAAAAGACACGTGCCTAATATGCAAACGTCTAATCAAATTTTTATTTTTAACAACCAATAATTTACTGTTGAATTATTAGCAATTTACAGGTGTATCACAGAACAAAACAGAATATATCAATAAGCAGTATTTTAATTTACAGAGACCTGCAAAAAAATTCAGTGAGTAATTCACTGCAATTGCCGCTGATCCGCGGCTCTGGCCGCGTTTCCGCGGCAAAGTTGCAGGTCCTTGTGCTCTGCCTTCGAGGGCAGAGGCACAGGATAGCTATATGTCCACTGCTGCGATAAGTTTCTGTTTCCTGTTCTCCAAACCTGCAAACAGAAAAGAATAAAGAATTAGTTAAAAATTAAATTTTTTTATTTTAGAGATAACTTACCGTCCCTCCCCGGCAACGGCGCCAATTTGTTGACTGATTTTTCCTGCACACAAAAATTAGAATATTAGATTAAGAATAGATCGTGCGAGGAATCAGTTCTAATCCGCGGTAGCAGGGCTATGCGGGTCGTGATCCTCAAGGAGGGACTGCGATGGAAGCGTTAAGCAAGTTATACTCTAAAGCTTTTATTTTTATTAGTTAAATGGTGGTATTTACAATGGGTGGTATTTACAATGGATGGAAGAAAAGAATTGTGGAAGATGTGGATTTAATCTACAAAAAAGAAAAGAAAAGAAACAAAAAGAAAAGAAAACTTACTTGAGATTGGTTGAAGAAAGAACGTGAAAACCTTACATGTTCTACCTTGCTTTAGGAGGCGTTCCACGAATAGATCATAAGATCGATCTCAATCCCTGTGCACATTATATCGTCAAGCATACTCAAGTACGAAGTGATGCGTAGCTTGGAGGAGACGTCTTCATGAACTATCGCTGGTTCTCACAGAGCTTAGTTATACGTGCTTATGGAATCCACTTGCATGTTCATCAACACCACAAGATCACAGAGAAAAAGAAAAGAAAAACAAAATAAAAATAACACATAAGAATAAAGAACAAAAAGAAAAGTAATTACCTTTATTGCTTTAATCAATGGCAGAGAAAAGAAGATACATCGGTGTCACGCTCAATATAATCCTCTCTCTCTCTTGAAAATAAAAAGAAAAGAAACCCTAATTTACAAAAGAAAACCTAGAAGAAACCCTAATTTTGGCCCTTGGCTCTTTTCTGGACACTGGACACCCTTTGCGTTGCACTGCAGGTGATATTTATAGGTGCAGAAGGCTACAGAGTCCCGGAAGAAACTGCCCACGAAAATTGGGATCTGGATGAGATCAAAGTGCCGCGTTTCCGCGGCTTTTGCCGCGGATCCGCGGCACTCTGGTGACGTCTGGCCACGCGCTTTGGCGTGTGGCCTCTCCTGGTCCGTCCCTGTGGGCTTCTGCTTCTGGAATTTTGATCCTGGCCTTTTAATCTGGATTTTCGAGATAACTTGGTAATCAAGTTACTCTTAATCCAGATTTCTTCAAATTTTCTTCCCACGAATTTTCTTCTTATCTTGGCCTTTTATTCTCATCCTGCATGTGTTTTAGGGTTAGATAGAAGTCTATCCTTCCCTAATCTCTGATATTTGCAACTTTTAGCCCTTGTATTTGCATTTTGACTCTTTGTACTTGCGCTTTTTCACCTGGGCTTCAAACATGGGCTTGGATCTGGGCTTTTGGGCTCTTTAGGCTTTATTTATTGCTAAAATAACAATTCGAGGCCTGCACACAATAAATTACTAATTATTAATAAATGTGCAGAATTAAATGAATAAATATGAAAATGTGATGGTAAATATGATGATAAAAATGCACTTTTGACTACCAATCAGTGTGCAAGAAGAAGAAGCTATACTAGCATGGCACACATGAGAATCAATATCAATTTTTAAAGATTCATTTTTCTTTAAAACTAAATCCAATTCTTTTGTAATGGAATCAATTTTATTTTTCAAAACAAGATTATCTTTTAAAACACAATCCAATTTAGAAGATAAAACCTCATTGTTTTTCACAACATCATCACAATCATCTTTGCTTTTTAAAACATCAATCTCTTTTAGGGTAAGGTCTAATTGAGATCTTAGTGAGTCACGTTCACTAGTAATCTCTCCCTTCTCTTGCAAAACCGATTCAAAAGATGAGCACAAATCCTTCATATCTTCTTTTAATTCAAAATGTTTCTTTTTCAAAGAATCATGTTTTTTCAAAAAAATTTCAAGCTTTGTGGCAAGTTCTACATTTAAATTTTGAACTTCTAAACAACCATAGCAATATGAGCTAGAGCTATCATCTATTTTAGAATCCGATTGTACCTCAAGGGAGTTCTTCCCTGGACCATGAGGCAATGCTCTTCGGACTTTTCTCTCATAGATCTCCTCATCTTGTTAATAATCCTTGGTAGCTCGGGAGAAGTCAATATGCTCCAAACTGCAAAAGCCGAATCATAATGATCAAACACCGGTAAAAGATTTTCATTAAGAGATGCTCTAAGTGCTCTAAGGGCTAATGCATTTGCCTTTTTATGTTTGCCACTATTAGGGAATGATTCTTGAGTAGTGGCTTGATAAACTAGATGTCCTAGGCTTTTTAATGACTACTCATATTAGCCTTCCAAACATCAAGTCTAAAATGGTCAAACATAGGAGGGCTATCCATGAGTGCAACCTAAATATGTGCAAATGAAAAATGCAAATGAAGATTAGCAAACCAAGATCTCACTCCTAGGTGGTTAAACCTAAATATCAGGAGCGTAGGCTCTGATACCATTGAAAAACACCAAGAGGGGGGGTGAATAGGTGATAAAGCTAATTTATGAACTAAATGCGAAATTTAAAAACTAATTGCAATTACAACAATAGATGCACACAACCAATCAAGTATATGATATAGCAATATGCACAAAGTAAAGAGAGAGAGAGAGATAGAGTAAGAGTCAAGGGATCAAGCGCAAATAACAAGATATGTTTCGAGGTTCGAGCACCCAGCTCTACATCCCCGCCTTCACACAGAAGGATTTTAAGTCCACTAGCTTGTCCACAAAGGACTCCCACAAAGGGAACCTCCACCGAGGATTTGGGGCAATAACAATTACAAGGAGTACCCAACTCCTCTCCTTACAAACACAACCTCCTCTCCTTACAAACACAACCTCCTCCTTGAGGCACAACTCCAAGCCAACAAACAATCACCTCACAACTTGAGGGATTAGCACAAAGCTTACAAGGATCACCTCACAACTTGAGGGATACAACCCAAAGGCACAAAGCCAAGCAAAGATTGGGTTTTCAACTTGGTGGTCTAATAAAACAACCACAAACAATTCTTTCTCTCACACAAAAATCCTATAGAATGAGATAGTATATTTTAGCTCAAGTGTGGAGAAAACCAATGGAATGGAAATCAAAATCACAAAGAAAATCCTTGGGAAAAACTAAAACCAAGATATAGAAGTTGAATCAAAATCTTTTCCCAAAAACCCTTTTCTTTGATTGTCCAAACCCTAGCAAAAACACCAAATAGATTGTTCAATTTAAGTCCAAAAACTTCTTTTGATTGCTGTGAAAACACCAGAGAGTAGGGAAAAATTCGTACAAAAAATCTTAGATAAAACCTCTTTCCAATGGGGTATTTATAGACCCCAGAAAAATATAGCAGAACTGCCAAAATTGGCCTACCGGTCGACCGGTCGGTCGACCGTCCAACGGTCGGATTTGACCGCAGGCACAATCCGGTCGACCGCCCGGTCGACCGAAAAGAACAGAGAGCACTGCTCTTAGTTCCGTTCGACCGCCCGGTCGACCGGCCCACTGGGCTGCCAGACGTGCACAGCTCTGTGCACGTCGGTCGACCGAGAGGTCGACCGACCTGGCCTGTCAGCCAGTTCTGGGTCAGAAACTGGGTAAAAAATAATTTATAAAAATTCTTTTAATTCTACTAAAAATCCCCAAAATAGTTTTAACATTTTGCATTGATATATAAACATGCGATAAAAATTTCAACTTAAATATCAAGCAATATAAACTATTTTGTGTCTTATCATTTTTACCAAATACCAAAACTGTATTTTACCAAATATGTATTTTTCAATAGGAAATCTGATTTTTCCTAAAACACATTGAAATACAAAAACATGATATTTAAACACTATTAAGCATATTGCATATGGACATAGGTCCAATATACAAGAAACAAATATATATCATAGTTTTTGTCTTTAATTCCAAAAATAAGTTTTGTTAAAACACAAAACCTAAAACATATGAATAGGTATATCAAAGTAAGTTTGTCTAAGTAGTTGAAGCATGCATGTATATAGAACAAATCTAATATACATTAAACCATGTAAAATTGTTTTGATATAATATCTATTCATGCAAATCAAGATCGGTTAAACCAAAAACCGAAAACCAAAACATGAAACGTGTGTGTTGTGAGCTTGAGCATATCATACTATTCTAATCTTTACAATTTGGATCTAAACACAAAACTAAACTATGGTACCGATGTCTTCTTGTAGAGCGCCGTCTCCAAGCCGACTCGATCCAAAACTTCGTGATCCACCAAGCTAGACTCCAATGAGTGCTATATATGATCTTGTCGCTCGGGCTCTTGAATTACCATGTGAAAGCTTCCAAATCATCTTGTTGAAGCTAATCACCAACTAATATCTTGATTAATAATCTGGAACTAAAATCACAAGATTATTAGTACACATAACTACATGAGTTAATCATCATCAAAACTAGAGTGGAAGGCCTTTGGGCCAACAGTCTGCACTGAATGAATCAGTACGGATCTCCAAATCAACTCGTGGGTCGGTCTTCGAATCGCCAATGTATCGTGTCCACATTGAACACCAATCTAAATCTCCTATTATTGAGTTCGGATTGCACAAGTGAGTCCATAATCCCTGTAACACGCAACCATACACAGAGAGGGAGGGGGATTAACACACGAGCATAACACACTCACACATGTACTCACACACGAATGCCACATGTGCGCGCGCGCGCGCACACACACGTGTACACCCATATATATACATATATATGAGTATACACAAACATACACATTATATACACACACCCACACACACCACCCCCCACACCCACACATGATACAAATTGTAAACATATGCAATCACATATATATTAATACAAATTACACAAACTCCCTCAACCACATATCCACCCACCATGCACGTTAATGTACACACACACTCGCATGCATAAACACATGCATACATATTATTACACACATACATATAACCATAGGATGAAAGATAGAGAGAGAACTCACGCAGGTAATAGGAAGGCATGGTCGGAGGAGATCAGGCACGGTGGATGCTCGACGGAGGCCACGTCGGCTCTGGCGAGGGGTAATGCTGCCGTGAGTGGTCAAGGGGCTACCGCGGAGGTCGTGGGAGAGGGGAAACAGAATCGGCAGGTTGACGTGGAGGGGGAAGAGCATGGTGAGATGGGAGTGTGTGTGGAAGCATGGTGAGATGAGATTCAAAGAGATGGTTTGGCTTGCCGAAGGGTGAGGGCGCTGCACAAGGAGGCAGGGGTTTGGCCATGGCTGGCCGAGCTCTACCGAGTGGATCCAATGGTGCAAAAGAAGGTTGTGCGTGGCCGCTAGTGGAGGGTGGTTGTGTGGAGATCAAAGGCCGGCGATGGTGTTGGTTGGCGGATCTCGACGAGGAAGATGAGAAGGAGAAGGAGACGGTCTCGGTTATAGAAGTGGGAGGGAGGAAATGAAGAAGAAGATGGAGACGGATGGGTGTTGTCCAAGGGAGGAGCATGACTGTGCTTGTAGCCAAGGGAGTGCGGTGATGGAGGACGCAGTTAGGTCTCGGTGGAGTATGAAGGGGCCATGGTGGCGACGGTCTGGAGAGTGGGGGTGATGGGTGAGGTGGCTAGGGCTATGAATGCTATTAAGATTGAGAAAGTGGTAGGTGATGAAGGAGGGTTTATATAGAGGGAGTTTTGGGCCATGACTTGGAGCTGAAGGGAAAAAAGGAGAATAAAGTGAAAGAAAGGAAGAAAGGAAGATGTGGGCCTAGGGTGATGTGCTAGGCTAATGGATAACTAAAAAATGAAAATAAAAGAGGAAAAAGGAAAATGAGATAAAATAGAAGTGGGCTTAATGGGATGTGCTAAAATGAAGAAAAAAGGGCAAAGACATAAAGCGGTAAGCTTAAATGAATGGGCTAAAGAAAATACGAGGAAAAAGAAGATGGACGAGGAATGAAATAACAAAAATAATAATAGAAGTAATAATAATAATCAGAACAATAATAATCAATAACAATTGAATACTAATAACAATCTAAAATAATGACATTAGTAATCTATAACAATTAAAATATTCTCACTAGATAATAATTAATTTCATAATATAATAGATATATATACATGTATTAAAATATTACTATTATTTTTAAATTTTGTATTACCATATTACATTATACGCACCTTAAAAGAATTTTATCCTCAAAATTTTAATAAAGCGAGGAATGATAAAATCAGGTTAAGGTAGAAGATAAAGCTTTCACACCGCTTCTCACTGCATCATGAGTCTACCACGCTTCCACTACGTGCTCTGATCTCTGCTACCAGCTTCAAAATAGAGTAACTGATTCCAAGAGACAAGATCAGGAAATAAAATCGGGAAGAAAAATAAAAATCAAGATGGAACCAAGATTACTCTAGAAAAAGAGTTGGAATCAGGGATATCAAAAGATCAAAGAGTGGATATACAAAGGGAGGTTGATCGATTCGAAATGGACTCGATATCATAGTGTGAATAATACATATGTATATTGCAGTATAAATATAACTTGTTTCAAATTACCGGTAAGAACTAGGTCCTTTAATATTTCAAAAATCGAAAGTCGAACCTTGCTTGATACCATGAAAATCCTGTCATGCGCCGCTTCTCAAAATACGTGAAAACAGAGTCACGACGAGAGTAGTCAACAAATATACGCGAGGAGAATACTCCACATATACACGCTAAGTCTAAAGTAACCTAAACAATCTATATAATCATTATAATGAATCAATCACTGCAACAGTACATATAAATCTTTACACATGATATCATTATTCTGTGAATAATCAATAGAATAAACTGAGTCCAAGCGATATAGAGAATCAACATGAATAAACATAGAAGACAAGAAATAATACCCAAATCAGATAATCGAACAAAGAGAACTTAGGGCTCCTTGTAATACATGTGATCATCCCCAAACACCTGATCAGCAAGATAGAATATACATGGATCTGGATGTGCAAAATCAGGGAGTCAGAACTCCCAATGAGTATGTAAAAATAAAGGGAAGCTGCACGTGCATATAACGTGTAAACATATGATGATTATATTATAAACTATAATAGATAAGAAACGGTATACATAACATCAATGAATAGTAATGTCAGTCTATACCAGAACAATATATGCAATCAGGCCGTGAGTACAATCATGTGTCCAACATAGCATACATGTATCAAATGTTTATCATATTATGTGTATAAAATGGCAAGTGAGAACAATCAATCACAATAGGCAATTAAACAGTTTATTATTATTAATTATGCCAGCAAATACCAATTATCAGTTGTAGTAAGCACATCCCATACTACGCCTACCGCACGTGTCAATCAAAATCCTATGTTATTGAAACTGATAGAAGAAAAATTGTTCATGCTTTAGGTGAGTCCCGTACATACTCGGGACCACGGCCCAGACGCTTGGCACTGAACCTGGCTGTACCGCCAGGTACTACAATAACAGTATAACAGAAATAGAATGGGATGTCAGTCATTCCCGAAAATCGTGCAGTGGAACCTTATCTCTGCTGCGCAACTTGTATCCTAGGTCCACCCAAAATGCAGACGTCGTCTCCTCTACCAATTTTTCAATCCCAGTATAATTTGTCCATTTATATTATTATTTAATTCAGTTATAACAATCAATAACCATATTACCTAGAATGTTGGGATGATACAGTGATAGTAACAGTATAGTTATCAGTAAATAGTAATCGTATACACGGTGAAGTAACAAGAACAGTAAACAATATCAGTAACCGTATATACGATGAACATAGACTGTAAATGGTGTTACAGTCTAATAATACTTTCTCAGCAATTTTCAGTAACATAAAATAATACTAGTAACAGGTCCGGACATTGATTCCTTATAATACAGTCCCATCTATAATCAATCAAAATCTCATCCGTCTGTACTAAAGAGATATCATTAACGATCCATCAACTCATAATCTCAATAACAATCACTATGAACATCAAACATTGAATAAAATTCAATATATCCGATACAGTAACCACCATCTCGATGAATCAATAATCAGTTATCTCGATCCTATTGATCAACTCCAGTCCTTTATATTATCAGCATATTCATCCTCTAGTCACCAATATATCTGAGTTTCAATATAAATAGTTAGCTACATCTAATCATATCATCACTATCGAATAACATTATGATCATTGATTAAGATCATCACACACTCTCACTTCTATCAAGGTCAATCACAAAATTCAACATAAAAAATATACATCTCAGGTCAACTCCAACTTTAACTAAGTTCATACATAGATCCAAACATCAAAAAAATTAGTCTTCTAGTAAGATAGCATCCTCTTTTATTAGTCCTCAATATCCAAGATGATTACCATCTAAATAATTGCCCCATAAATACCTCACATGAAATATATCACTCATCCACAAACACAAACTAGGCTAATTACTAGGTCCAGAAATCTAAGTAACTAATTAATTATGTATATACGTGCACCAGGTCAGGTCCAAGTCAATCTACGCCTACTCCTCAACTCAAGGTCAAGTCCACCACAATCGAGTCCACTGATCAAATTCAAACATAAATAGATCCAATAGGACAAATAGTATTAAAATTAATAAAAAGAAATATACACATCACCGTGACAAAATACTAGTTTCATATATCTTAAACTACAATGGTGTATCTGATCCAATATCTAAACTCTCTTTTAGTATAATAATAGAAGTCTAATAATCCTTTACATATCTCTGAAAATCACCTAGAGGGGGGGGTGAATAGGTGATGGCTATACTCAAAGGCAAATAATATGGGATTAAAAACAAATTAGGAATAAACACAAACAATTAGATAGATCTTGCAATAGAGTAAGCAATATAAGTGCAAGTAAAGTAAGAGAGTAGAGTTTAGAGAGATTGTGGATAATCGCAAACACAAGAATATGTTTTTAGGTTGAGCCACCGCTCTATGTCCCCGCCTTCAACACGATGAAGGTTTCCACTAAGAGCGAGCCCACCGGATCGTCAATCGATTACAAGTCAGAACTCTTTGAACACACTTGTCCTCTCTCACGGTGCCACAACACAAACTTGGAGCTCACTAGTCGCTCGAGGCCGTAACCTCTACAACTTCTATATTTGAAGAAAATGGTGATCAACACTTGACCACAAAGATAACTCACAAACACAACCCTACAACCAAGATAAGGCAGTGAAACAATTGGGATTGTGTAGTGCTAATAGCAAGTAGAGTAGTAGAGAAGAATGCTCAAGCTAAAAACACAAAAGGTTTGGAAATATATGGCTCAAGGGAAAATCTTTTGCTAAAAGGCTAAACTTTAAAAAATTTTGATTTTTAGCTTGTAAATCTTGTTTTTAAGTTATTTGACACTCCCACTATTTATAGGGGATGAAAACCAGGCTAGAAAACTTAATAGATCCGTTGGGAGAAGACCCAACAAAAGACAAAATAGATTCTAGCCGTTGGGAGCCAAGTCAGCAGATATTTCTGCTTCCGACCGACCGAGCGGTCGACCGCCAACGGTCAGATTTTCAATCGTTGGGAAAGCGGTTGACCGGCCGGTCGACCGTGGTTCCCAAACAGAGAGTTAAAACTTTCTGTCGGTCGACCGGAATAAACAGAGAGCACTGCTCTTGCTTCCGGTCGACCGGTCAGTCGACCGAAGTGCACTCGTGCACTTTAGTGCACGTCGATCGACCGCCCGGTCGACCGACAGAGCAGTTCAGCTCTGCCAGCGGTCGATTGGTCGGTCGACCGGCCAAGGTCAAAAGTCTGATTTTGAAAATCTTTTTGAAGTCTATATTTTTATAATAAAATTTCTTTTGATAGGTAAATACAAAATAAAGTTCTAGGCTATAAATAACATGAGTGTGATCATAGGTCAACACCAAATAGATTAGAACCATATTTTGATAAAAAAATCCTTTCTAAAGTAAAAACCGTTTTTTCAAAACTTGTTTTTCCAAAAACTAATTTTCAAAACTTTGTTTTTCTGAAACTCGGCAAGAAATCGGGTAATAAATTTTTGCTTGAGATATGAAATGTGTGTGCGTGACAATCCCATAAGTTATCAACCTCTACCATCTCGGTTTTGACAAATGACTATAAATCCTAACAAAAATGAAAATGCAAAGATACAAATCTTGAAAATGGTCTTCTCAATTTTGCTTAATCCTTAAGCTCTTCTAGTGTGTTAGGCTCTGAGATCTAAATCTTCGTGACTTCCAAATGTGTGAGTCTTCTGATGGAGCTGAAATGCAACATATGATTTTTACCTGACACTTAATTAAACAACTTTGTTAATACTTAACTACATATAGTTTGTTATCATCAAAACTTAGGGCTAATGGCCTTTGGGCCAACAATCTCCCCCTTTTTGATGATGACAAAATATATAGAGTTATTACAAATATTTTGGGTAAAGACTTCAAGTGAAGCTCCCCCTTAACACATGCATATATAAGAATAAGATATAAAGAGCTAAATGCATAACAAAGGCATATACAAAGAATATACAGTTAGATTCATATGCTAACCATCTATGCATAGTAAGGATATAGAAATATGAAAGTGTATGCATACATGGTTACCTCCATCCATCTGATAATACCTCCAACCTCCAAAGTAAGTGGTAGATGATGATTGAATCAACAAGAGACAACAATACACCCAAACCATACATGGAGACAATAAAGATAACTGCTATAACATAAATAAAGATGTCCATACATGCTAAGAGGTTCATGCCAACCTCAAAAACCAGATACAAACAAACACATAAAGCATATGTCCATAACACAAACTGCATAGCCAAATCCAAATACAGAAAGTAAAACATAAAAGATAACTCCCCAGATAACTCCATCTCACAATAACTCTCCACCTTTTTGTCAACAACAAAAGGTGGGTCAATGCTCCGAAATATCTAAGTCCTCTGAGGAAGCAGGTGACTCAGGAATAGCGGAGGAGGAACCCATACGGTGAAAGGAGGACTGGTGGAAGGAAGTGGCGGGGAGGGACCACTAGGAAGAGGAGCCGGCCAATTAAACCTGTTGTAGATGTCACCGATACAGGTATGCATGTAGCAAAAGGAATCACAGATGTGATTGAGGTCATTGTCCAATCACTGCTCCAGCCGCTGAAAGTTAGCAGTCATCTCAGCTAACATGTGCTGGCGGTGCTCCCGAAGCAGAGTGGATATAGCTAGGTAGGGATCAAAAGAAGCAGAAGAAGCAGATGAAGATCCAGGAATAGCTGGAATAATAGGCTGTGACTGAGGAGCAGAAGGACGCTCCCGAGCACGCAATCTCTTGAGTAGGGTGTTGTTATGTCAACTGACGGTTCAACTGACCGTTCAGTTGAGAGATCAAATCTGAGTTATTTTAGGAGACGAGTAATAAGCATCCCAAATGGCAAGTACCGGTTTGGGACTAGAAGGTGATCCGGTGTCATATAATCGATGATGAGTTTTGTAACATTGATTGTAATGCCTTTCAGAAGACAGTAGATCACAAAAGGTGCAGAACCCCTAGCGTGACTATACTCTCCTGATTTTGGCAGGAGGTTATAAAACACGATCTTAAGCAAGACTTGGGCGGTGAGAGTATAGTACTTCACCTCCTCATTCCTAACTAAGCCAGGGATATCATCATTGTGAAGTAAAATAGAGGTGGTGTGGCCAGACTCACCGTCAGGATATGCAAAGTCATGAAGATTTACATTGTAAATATCTACTCCCTCATAGGAGAGATGTAGGAGATTTGCAAATTTTTCAATAGAAATACTTATGTCTCTACCCATAACTCTAGACTTAATATGATTTTGTTGGAAGGATAGGTTAGAGTAAAAATAATGCACCAGCTTAGGATAAACAGGTTCTTTTATGGTAACAAAATTTTCAAGTGAACTGGAGCCAAGGATATTTGCAAGATTGAGATGCTCAAAGTCACTGAGCACCACAGTCCTACTAGAGATTACATTTTTAATGGAAATTAGGTTATACCTATGAGATGCATTTTGGATATAAAAGGGTGGGATGAAGATTCAGGGGTTTTCTCCTTTTCAGATCTGGACCTTTTTGACATGATGAAGAATTAAACAGGATAAAGACACAATAATAGCACGTATTAAAGATGGATAAACAAGAATAATAGAGAAATTTTAAGAGATTGAGGAGAAATTTTGTTTATACCTCAAAATCCATAAGAAATCGCTGAAAAATAGCAGATCTAAAGCCTGAGAATGATTTCAACAATTTTTATGGAAGAAATTTTGGGTTTGGAGGAGTTGAAATGGGTTGGATTAGATTTGGGAGGAGAAGAATAGAAGAGGGGAAGAAGAGGATTCCGTGGAGAGGAGAGAATGAGAGAAATTTAGGGGTTAGTGTTTTTAAAGAACTGGGTAAAACACAGTTTTACTCGACTCCTGGTCGACCGCCTGGTTGATCGGCGCAAACCGAGAGCAATCTCGGTTTCAGTCAGTCGACCGTCTACGTGTTAAATTTTTTTTTTGTTATTCCAGGTTATCTCGGTCGACCACCCGGTCGACCGGGCCTATGATTGGCTAACTCGGTCGACCGGTCGGTCGACCGGTCGGTCAACCGTAATACCCCAAATTGTAATTTTTTTAATGTTAATTTTCTTTTAAAAGGAAATCTGTGACAAATATATATTAATATATAAAACATGAAAACATTGGTAAAATTTTAATAGGCATGAAAAACACATAAAATTAAATTTTCATTTTTATTTTATTTAATTTTAGTATTAAAATTTTTTATCATTTTAATAATTAAGCAATAAATTTGAG
Source organism: Agave tequilana (assembly GCA_038442645.1). NCBI lineage: Eukaryota > Viridiplantae > Streptophyta > Magnoliopsida > Asparagales > Asparagaceae > Agave > Agave tequilana. The sequence goes on from JAVJIF010001697.1 coordinate 75,007, forward strand.
ATATTGAAGCTGAATACCTCTTTAAGGATTCTGAACTTCTCCTCGACATTCCTCTAGATAAGAGTTGAGGCGCGCAATTGCTATCTCTATTTATTTGCATAATTTTGGTTAAATAATTTTTCATTTTTGACAATATTTTTATAGAAGAATTTATTAACTAAAAAGAAATCTTGATACATGGACAAACATAATATGGCCAGTATAGAAATAAAAGGCAAACTAAAAACACAATTTCGACTATAGTCTAGATACAAAGAAATGAGGATATGCAAATCTATATAGGTAAAGCATATTATCACAAAATAAACTTAGCAAATCCCATGCATGTACAAGTCTAGCTAAAAATAAAATCTTAAGTGGAGAAATTACCAAACCATGGGCAATCTTCAAAATAGGTACCTCTTTGATAGCGATGCAAGTGACGATTTGTTCGTTAAGCTTTGATGCATCCACCACCCGGGCACCATCTCCCCCTAAGTCTTGGAGGAGGACGATGCACCTGTATCAATTAAGTATGGCGTGTTCTTTGGTACCTAAATCTTTTTAGGTCCTATGGGGTTAGTGTTTTCTCAAACCCAAACATTTTTATTTGTCATATTTAATTTTGCATAACAAAATTTTGTCAAATGGCCTTTGCGGCCACAATGTGCACAAGTATATATTTTTTCATACATGAATGCATGCTTGTGTTGATGTGAGTGTGCATTTGTGTGTGATGCATGAGGAGTATGTTTCCTTTAGGTTTTTCCCTTAGGAAACATAGATGCAAATTTGGTCATGTCAAATGCACACTTTTCAAAGTTGTATCTAAAACCTCAATGTGTTTTTGAATTTCCAAAAATTCATTTTTATTACAAGAAATAATTGGGCTTTTGCCCTTATAAGTAATTTTATATTTTTCAAAATCTATTTTCATTTTCTCAAAAGATTTTGACAAATCATTTTTCTCATTTAAAACAATCTCAAATTTGTTCTTTAATAAATCATTTTTCTTTTCCAACTTTTTATTTTGAGCAAGGAAAATTTCATATCTATTTTGTAATTCTTCAAAAAAATATGCTAATTCATCCATGGTTAAATCCTCATCTTCTAAAGAGTTTTCTAGGTTTACCTCAGAAGCTTCATCACCATGTGCCATGAAACACATGTGTGCGGTATCGATTTCCTCTTCCGATTCTGCCTCCAAGTCGTCCCACGTGGCCATCATCGCCTTCTTCTTCTTTTGGAAGTTCTTAGAGGTTGTAGCTTGTAAAGATGGGTAATCCGCAATTAGATGTCTCGTCTTTTTGCAATAGAAGCACGGACCCGTTTCTTCCCTTTTCTTGTCAAGTCTTCCTTGAGGTCTTCCTCTTCGGAAGTTGCTTTGTCTACCTTTCTTGTAGAACATCTTGCCCCCTTTTCTAATGAGCATGGCAAAGTCCTCATCATAGTCTTCCGATGATTCTTCTTCAATATAGGAGGATGGAGTCACCTTGAAAGCTATTGCTTCTTCTTTGGAGCCTCACTTTCTTCTCTCATCTTCATCTCCATCTCATGGGTTTTGAGATTACTGATGAAGCCGGAGAAGTCCATCTCCTCCCTATCGTTGAGCTCTTTGAGTATGGTTGCCTTGACTTCTCAAGATTTAAAAGAGCTCTAATGACCTTCCGAATCTTTTGGTCATTGTCAATTTTGTCACCTAAAGAGGATAAAATATTAGTAATCTTGGTGAAACGAGTGAGCATTTCATCTATATTATCATTTCCAAGCATGTAGAAATTCTCATATTGAGAACGGAGCAAGTCAATTTTGGATCTCTTGACTTGCGACGTCCCCTCATGAGTAATAATAAGAACATTCTAAACTTCATAAACAGATTTGCAATCAATCACACGAGAAAAATCATCTTCATTTAAAGCTTGTGTAAGTGCATATTGGGCTCTAGTATTGGTCTCATAGTCCTTCGCTGTTACTTCAGACCATGTACTTTCATCATCGTGAGGTTTAATAAATTCTTTGGTGATGGACTTGGCAACTCTAACTCCTAGGGACTTCAGGAATAGGTTCATTTTGGCCTTCCAAATGGAAAAGTTCAACCCATCAAATTTAGGTGGAGACTTGATGCTAGAGAAGTCAAGCGATGTCATGAAAATAAGTTTAGTGCACAAACAAATAAAAATTCAACAAATAAATATAGCCAATTAAAGAGGATCTCCCTAAGGTGGTTAAACCAAAAGTTAGGGTTAGGCTCTGATACCAATTGAAAATCACGTAAAAGGGGGTGAATAGATGATGGCTATACTCAATGGCAAATAATGCAGGATTAAAAACAAATTAGCAAAAACACAAACAATTAGATAGATTTTGCAGTAGAGTAAGCAATATAAGTGCAAGAAAGTAAGAGAGTAGAGTTTAGAGAGATTGTGGACAATCACAAACACATGAATATGTTTCGAGGTTCGAGCCACTGCTCTACGTCCCTGCCTTCAACACGACAAAGGGTTTTCACTATGAGCGATCCCACCAGATCGTCAATCGATTACAAGTTCTCACTAGAATTCTTCGGACACACTTGTCCTCTCTCACGGTGCCGCAACACCAATTTGGAACTCACTAGCTCGCTCGAGGCCGCAACCTCTAACTTCTCAATTTGAAGAAAATGGTGATCAACACTTGACCACAAAGATAGCTCACAAGTACAAACCTACAACAAAGATGAGGAAGTGAAACAATTGAGATTGTGTAGTGCTAATAGCAAGTTGAGAAGTTAAGAAGAATGCTCAAGCTAAAAACACCGAAGGTATGGAAATACATGGCTCAAGGGAAAATCTTTTGCTAAAAGGCTAAACTTTGAAAAACTTTGATTTTTAGCTTGTAATTCTTGTTTTAAGTTGTTTGACACTCCCATTATTTATAAGGGATGAAAACCAGGTTAGAAAATCCAATAGATCCGTTGGGAGAAGACACAACAAAAGATAAAACAGATTCTACCCGTTGGGAGCCAAGTCAGCAGATATTTCTGCTTCCGATCGACCGCCAACGGTCAGATTTCTGACCGTTGGGAAAGCGGTCGACCGGCCGGTCGACCGTGGTTCCCAAACAGAGAGTTAAAACTCTCTGTCGGTCGACCAGCCCGGTCGACCGGAGTAAATAGAGAGCACTGCTCTTACTTCTAGTCGACCGGTCGATCGACTGAAGTGCACTCGTGCACTTTGGTGCATGTCAGTCGACCGCCCGGTCGACTGACAGAGCAGTTTCATCTCTGCCAGCGGTCGATCGGCCGGTTGACCGGCTAATGTCAAAAGTCTGATTTTGGAAATCATTTTGAAGTCTATATTTTTCTAATAAGATTTCTTTTGATAGGTAAATTCAAAATAGAGTTTTAGGGCTATAAATAACAGGAGTGTGATCATAGATCAACACCAAATAGATTAGAACCATATTTTGCTAAAAAATCTTTTCTAAAGTAAAAACCGTTTTTCCTAAACTTGTTTTTTCCAAAAACTGATTTTTTGAAACTTTATTTTTCTGAAACTCGGTTAGAAATCGGGTAATAAATTTTTGCTTGAGATATGAAATGTGTGTGTGTGATAATCCCATAAGTTATCAACCTCTATCATCTCAGTTTTGACAAATGACTATAAATCCTAACTAAAATGAAAAATGTAAAGATATAAATCTTGAAAATTGTCTTCTCAATTTTGTTTGATCCTTGAGCTCTTCCAGTGTGCAAGGCTCTGGTATCTAAATCTTCGTGGCTTCTAAATGTGTGAGTCTTGTGATGGAGCCGAAATGCAACATATGATTTTTACCTGAAACTTAATTAAACAACTTGGTTAATACTTAACTACATATGGTTTGTTATCATCAAAACTTAGGGCTAATGGCTTTTAGGCCAACAATCTTTACAATCTACTATTCTACTCATCTGATTTTTCCTAATCCTCGAGTGAAACTTTACTTCAATTAAATTTATCGATAGATCAAAATATCAACTACTGAATAATTAAATCGAAGTATCAAGCCAACAATTTATCAAGTACATTCCAATCTCAGAATACAACCACTCTGGTATAGCTACCATCTAAGTGAGCATGGTCATGAACAGTAATTAATATATACAAACAATATCTGAACATGGTAATAATTAAACAAAAATATAATCTAATAAAAATAGATAACATATTCACTGATAACAATAAATAGCAATAATGCAAAAGTAAACACTCACATGAAATGATATGATTTTGGATCCGAATTGCCATCTGATCTGCATTGCATGATTTTGTATGGATCTCTGAATCAACCCGTGGTTCGGTCTTCGAGTGGCCAGTGTATATGGTCCACAGTGAACACCAATCTAAATCTCCTGTTATCGAGTTCGGATCACACGAGCGAGTCCATAATCGTTGTAACATGCAACCATATAGAGAGAGGGAGAGGAATTAACACACACACATAACGCACTTACACATTTACTCACACTCGTACAACACACATGCATACACACACAAACGTGGACACCCAAATACATGCATATATACGAGTATATATATACAAACACATTATATATATATATATATATATATATATATATATATATATATATATATATATATATATATATATATATATATATATATATATATACCCACACATGCATACACATTATAAACACATGCACACGCACATATTAATACACAAATTGCACAAACTCCCACAACCACATAGCCACAATCATGCACATTAATGCACACACACACCTGCATGCAGAGGCAGACCCATTCAAGGGCCAGTGGGGGTGGTCGTCCCCACTGAGATGAATCCAGGTCGGGTTTTATATCCGCCCGCCCATGTGGCCATATGTCTAAAAGAAAAAAAAACACCAAACAAATAGAAGAGAGCGGCGCTCTCTGTAACCCTCTCCCTCCCGCTCTCTGTAACTCCTATCTCTTCCCCCTCACCCAGTGTCTCCCCGAGCCCAGATCCCCTCTCTTCTTCTTTCGGGGATTCTTAGCTATATATGGATTCAAGTTTTTGAATTCTTCTTTTGGGGTTTTTGATCGAATTAGTTTATTTTTCTTTCAATTTCAGGTGTTCCTAATTCTCTATTTAGGAGATTCATCATGTTATCGTAGTTTACATGCAAATTAGTTAGTTTATTTAGGGGTTTGATTAATTTACAAAGGATTTTGGGACATTTTGAGTTGGATTTTTAATTGATTTTTCTTGCATCAATTGGGTTGATTTTTTGTCAGTTGACATGCATCAATTGTGCTTGATTTTTAATCATTTTTTGAATCAATTTGCAGAGGATTAATAGTTCTCTTTCTATTGTCTATTGCAGGTCGAACTTCAAAGTACACATTAGATCTCTGATCCACCTCTCTCAAATTGCAGAGTTAATTTTATATTTTCTTCCTTCTCATTGTGATAATAAGAAGTTTTGAACCTTAAGCATATTTCACTATATCACCTTAGTCTTATGTGGATGATGTTTGAATTTTAGTTGATCTATCATCTTATTATCAAGTAATTTTAGTTAGTAAACTTGTTAGTCTTAATGTGTATTAGATGTTTTATTATTGATTAATGTGTATTTTTGTTACTGACATTTAATTTATTTGAACAGTTGTGAAAAGATACTTTAAAAAGAAAAGAATTGATGAGTAGTCTTCAAAAGTGGTTCTTAACATCGAACACACACATGCTCGAGAAGAGGTCAATTTAGATGATCTTATTAGTGATCCAGCTAAGAAAGTATCTATGAATATGATCCTAATGATAGGGAGGGAGTCCATAGAGCATACTTGTAAAAGGGTCCTTGTCAACCCAAGAATCATGATTTTTCTCAGAGACAATGTGGAAGTGATAAACGGAGGTTTCAAGCTACATGGTTCAATGAATATACTAATTGGTTAGATACAACATAGGAAAAGATGCAGCATATTGCTTATATTAAATGGGCATGATAATCAAGGAGGTGGAGATTCATTCATCAGTGAGGGATTTACAAATTGAAAAAGAACAAAAGAAAGATTCAATGTACATACTGCAGGCCATAATAGCATGCACAACATATGCTTGCGACAATGTCAAGATCTTCTAAATCATGATCAACACATGGAGTTGAGTTTAGCTAACCAATCTGAACAAATTCGAAGTGTATACCGTACTCATTTGACTGCATCAGTTGATTGCATTAGATTTCTTCTACGCCAAGGATTGGCTTTTAGTGGTCATGATGAATCATAACAATCCTTAAATCAATGTAATTTTATAGAGCTGTTAAAGTTTTTCTGAACACGATGAAGAAATCAATAAAGTTGTATTGAATAATACTCCTGAAAACTTGAAATTGACATCACCAAGAATTCAGAAAGATATTATCAATGCTGCTACAATTAAGACCACAATTGCCATTGCTAGTAATATTGGAGATGAATTATTCTCTATTTTGGTTGAGGAGGCTTATGATATTTTAGTAAAAAAACAATTTTTGTTGCTTTGCGTTTTGTGGATAGGGAAGGGTTTATAATTGAGCGCATTATTGCGGTTGAAGATGTTGCTGATACTAGTTCTTTATCTCTTAAAGCAGCTATTGAATCACTTTTCTCTAAACATAGGTTCAGTATATCAAGCTTGCATAGACAAGGTTATGATGGAGCTAGTAATTTGCAAGGAGAATTTAATGGTCTCAAAAGTTTGATTTTGAAGAAGAATGAAAGTGCTTTCTATGTTAAGTGTTTTGCTTATAACTCTAATTGACACTTGTAGCCGTTACTGCAAACCATAAGAAGATATGCTCATTTTTTAATTTGATTACAACTTTATCAAATGTTGTTGGAGGTTCATACAAATGTAAGCACATCCTTCGAGAAAAGCAATTTGAGAAGGTTGTTGAAGGGATTTCTCACGGAGAAATTATGACTGGGAGAGGTATGAATCAAGAAAGAGCATTAAAGAGACCAGAAGAGACGCGGTGGAGTTCTCATTTCGATACACTTGTGAACTTGATATATTTATTCCCTTCCATCATTTACGTGCTTGAGGTTATTGCAGAGAATGGAACACTTTCAATACATAAAGCGCAAGCAACTGATTTGTTAGATACCATATAATATTTTGAATTCATATTTCACTTGCACTTGATGAAAATAATATTGAAAATTACAAATGATTTATCACAAGCATTGCAGAGAAAAGATCAAGACATTGTGAATGCCATGAATCTTATTAAATTCTCTAAGCATCATTTACAGAAGATGAGAGATGAAGGTTGTATTGGCCCAAAGGCCTTCCACTCTAGTTTTGATAATGATTAACTCATGTAGCTATGTGTACTAATAATCTTGTGATTTTAGTTTCAGATCATTAATCAAGATGTTAGTTGGTGATTAGCTTCAACAAGATGATTTGAAAGCTTTCACATGGTGATTCAAGAGTCCAGACGTCAAAGATGATATCTAGCACTCAAAGAAGTCAAGCTCGATGAATCACAGAGTTTTGGATCGAGTCGGCTTGGAGGTTGCGCTCTACAAGAAGACATCGGTACCTTAGTTTAGTTTTGTATTTAGATCCAAATTGTAAAGATTAGAATAGTATGATAAGCTCAAGTTCACAACACACACGTTTTGTTTGGATATTGGTTTTCGATTTTTGGTTTAACCGATCTTGGTTTCATGAATAGATATATCAAAACAAGTTTACATGATTTAATGTATATTAGATTTGTTCTATATACATGCATGCTTCAACTATTTAAACAAACTTAGCTTGATAGTCTATTTCATGTGTTTTAGGTTTTGTGTTTTAACAAAACTTATTTTTGGAATTAAAGACAAAAACTATGATATATTTGTTTCTTGTATATTGGATTATATCCATATGCAACATGCCTCCTAGTGTTTAAATATCATGTTTTTGTATTTCAATGTGTTTTAGGAAAAATCAGATTTCCTATTGAAAAATACATGTTTGGTAAAATACAGTTTTGGTATTTGGTAAAAAATGATAAGACACAAAAATAGTTTATATTGCTTGATATTTAAGTTGAAATGTTTATCACATGTTTATATATCAATGTAAAATAAGAAAACTATTTTTGTGGATTTTTAGATGTTTTATGGGAATTTATTGAAAAATAAATATATGTTTTTGCTAATCAGAATAGCCTCTGCCAGGCTGGGTCGGTCGACCGCTACGGTCGACCGCACCATGTAGCCGGTCGACCGTAGCGGTCGACCAACGTGCACGGATACGTGCACGCTAGCTGCCTATTGGGCCGGCCGACCGCACGGTCACCGACTGCATGCAGGCTAGTCTCTGTTTGTTTCGGTCGACCGGCGCGGTCGACCGGTAGCTGGCAACGGGTAGAATTTGACCGTTGGACGGTCGACTGGCCGGTCGACCGTTAGTTCATTTTTGAAAGTTTCTGCTGCCAACGGCTATATTTTTCTGGGGTCTATAAATTCCCCATTTGTAGCCAGTTTTCTCTAAGATTTTTTGTGCGAATTTTTCCTTACTCTCTGGTGTTTTCACAACAATCAAAGAAGTTTTTGGGCTTTAAATTGAACAATCCATTTGGTGTTTTTGCTAGGGTTTGGAAAATTAAAGAAAAAGGGTTTTTGGGAAAAGTGTTTGATTGAACTTCTTCATCTTGGTTTCAGTTTTTCCCAAGGATTTTCTTTGTGATTTTAATTTCCATTCCATTGGTTTTCTCCACACTTAAGCTAAAATCTACTATCTCATTCTATAGGATCTTTGTGTGGGAGAAAGAGATTGTTTGTGGTTGCTTGTTAAGACCACCAAGTTGTAAACCCTCTATTTACTTTGCTTTGTGCTTTTCCCTCTTGGGTAGAGGAGGTTGTTTATGCAAGTGGTTTGTATCCCTCAAGTTGTGAGGTGATCCTTGCTTGGCTTTGTGTTAATCCCTCACGTTGTGAGGTGATTGTTTGTTGGCTTGTGTTGTGCCTCAAGGAGGAGGTTGTGTTTGTAAGGAAAGGAGTTGGGTACTCCTGTATTGTGATTGCCCCAAATCCTCGGTGGATGTTCCCTTTGTGGGAGTCCTTTGTGGACAAGCTAGTGGACTTAAAATCCTTCTTTGTGAAGGCGGGGATGTAGAGCTGGGTGCTCGAACCTCGAAACATATCTTGTTGTTTGCGCTTGATCCCTTGACTCTTACTCTATCTCTCTCTCTCTTTACTTTGTGCATATTGCTATATCATATACTTGCCTGGTTGTGTGTATCTATTATTGTAATTGCAATTAGTTTTTAAATTTCGCATTTAGGTCATAGATTAGCCATATCACCTATTCACCTCCCCCTCTAGGTGATTTCAATTGGTATCAGAGCCTACGCTCCTGATATTTAGGTTTAACCACCTAGGAGTGAGATCTTGGTTTGCTAATCTTCATTTGCATTGTTCATTTGCACACATATAGTTGCACTCATGGGTTGCCCTCCTATGTTTGACCATTTTAGACTTGATGTTTGGAAGGCCAATATGAGTAGTCATTTAAAAAGCCTAGGACATCTAGTTTATCAAGCCTCTACTCAAGAATCATTCCCTAATAGTAGCAAACATAAAAAGGCTAATGCATTAGCACTTAGAGCACTTAGAGCATCTCTTAATGAACATCTTTTACTGGTGTTTGATCGTTATGACTCGGCTTTTGCAGTTTGGAGCATATTAACTTCTCCCGAGCTTCCAAGGATTATCAATAAGTTGAGAAGATCTAGGAGAGACATGTCCGACGAGCATTGCCTCATGGTCCAAGGGATGGACTCCTTTGAGGTACAATCGGATTCTCAATTAGATGATTGCTCTAGTTCCTATTGTGATGGTTGTTTAGAAGCTTAAACTTTAAATATGGAACTTGCCACAAAGCTTGAAAATTTCTTGGAAAACACAAACTTTTGAAAGAGGATAATCTTGTTTTGAAAATTGAGTTAAAGGATTTGTGTTCTAATTTTGAATTGATTTTGCAAGAGAAGGGAGAGATTACTAGTGAACATGACTCACTAAGATCTCAACTAGACCTTGCCCTAAAAGAGATTGATGTTTTAAAAAGTAAAGATGATTGTGATGATGTTGTGAAAAACAATGAGGTTTTATCTTCTAAATTGGATTGTGTTTTAAAAGATAACCTTGTTTTGAAAAATAAAATTGAGTCCATTACAAAAGAATTGGATTTAGTTTTAAAGAAAAATGAATCTTTGAAAATTGATATTGATTCTCATGTGTGCCATGCTAGTATAGCTTCTTCTTCTTGCACACCTATTGCATGCTCCACTTTATCTTCCACTATTGAAAATGATATAAATGTTTTGAAGAAAAGTGTTGAATGTTTGGGCTCCACTTTGAGCCAATGTACATTAAATCATACACGCTTGGAAACCTTGGTTCGCAAGAAACAAGTTCCATCCTTACATGTACACCCATCACGGCATACACATGCTTTCCACGGTCACCACCATCACACGTATGCTCATGTGTACACATGTACACATTGTGGCCGAAAAGGCCATCTTGCTAGATTTTGTTATGATCGTATTTATAATGAAAATTTAGCAACTAATTTTGTTTGGGTTAGAAAAGATACTAACCCCCGTGGACCCAAAAGGAAATGGGTACCAAAGACCACCTCTATGCTTTTTGATGCAGGTGGGAGCTCTCGCATAACGTGAGAGTGTTGGTGCCTTGAAGTGGATGCGTTCCGTGCTTAAAGAAAACAATTTGGATGCATCACTTTCAAGGGGAGTTTGGTGGGAGGACCACCTTGGTTTGGAGAACTAGAGAGGTGCCTTCATCAGTTTTGGTATCATTCTCTAACTCTCATTTTTATTTGCATGCTTTTCATGTTTATCTATTTATTGCATGTCATGTTTATTGTTCATTATGCCTATGCCATGCTTATTAGATTAGTGATGTACATGTTTAGTTATTTGAGACACCCATGTTAAACATGAACTTATATTTGTGTTCTCACCTTATTTAGTACTAACATGTATGCCCTAGATCTAATGCACATGCATATACATAATGATCATATGGATGTTTATGATGTTTTGCTTTAATGACCCATGTTTTGTTCCATAATTATTAGACTATTGACTTGCATGTATAGCTTTTGAGATCACCCATGTTTAGATAGACCCATTTGTTGTGTTCTCACCATTGTTTGGCTATTATGTATTTCAATGATTCTAATAGCATGTGGATTTAGTTCATGATCATTTTTATGCTTATCATGTTGATTTTTAACCCGTTTTATGCTTCATGATTTGAATATACGTTTAGATGTTAGTTTTCATTAAGACTAGGATTTATACTTGTACATATAGTGGGCTACAAATAAATCTTTATATATGTTTGTGCTTGAATGCCTATTTGTACCCATTAGATGTGCTAGTATAGTCTAGTTTTGATGATTCATGCACTCTAACTTGTATTCCTCATTTTGGATATGTTTCTATGATCATGTGTTTTTAATTTCATGTATATGTCCATCTTGTCTAAACTATTGATTATACATATACATCCTTGAGCCACGTGCCTTCATGCATATACCCTTGTGGACTCATTATGTTTAGGATATGTATGTATACTTTAGTTTGTACATGACATACATATGCCTTGAAGTTTAAATCGTTTTGATGATTTCAATCGTTTTGAAGTTTTTGATGATTTCAATTGGTGATTTTCATGAATTTCATATTTTTAGGTAATTTCAATTGGAATTGAAAATTTAGTTTTCATGTGTTAATGTTTTTTAAGGAATTTCACATGGGCTTATTGAATATTTTCATGTTGATATGTGTCACATACACTTGTTCACTCACTTTATTAGTTTACTCATGATTTGTTTTCATGAGACTATGATATGTGCTTTATGGACTTTGAGTGTTTTGTGATCATGTGATTTACATGTGTTTCATGAAAAACATTTTGTTTTATTCCTTACTTGAAGAATTTCGTTCTAGTTTAAAAGTTTTTCCTATAACTAGTTCGTATTCTTCACTATGGTAGAGATTTTCAAACATACTACATTTTCAAACTTATTTTTGAAAACCCCTACCTTCTAAGGGCGGATGGATGGGCGATCATGCTCATGTATGCTTTATTATGAAAATCATTTTAAACTTGATCATGAGTGGGAGGATAGGAATATGAGATATACACTTGATCTTATTGTTGTTTCAATTGGTATCATTGAATTCTTTCAATTGGTATCAATCTTGACATTTCTTGTATACTCATATATTTTTTTATGTATGTATGCTTACATTTCAAATAGTATCAATTTCGATTGGTATCTAATCTTTTCATACATATATGTGTTTTAGTTGTGCCTACTATATTTCTATATCCTAGAGCATAAATCTTGTTTATGCTAAGGCTTAAGCTTCAACTTTGTTTCAATTGATTTACCTTTCAATTGGTATCCTAATCCGAGCCTATGCATAATTTTAATTGGTATTTCATAAAGGGGGAGAAAATCTTGTATTTCATCTTTCAATTGTATTTAGTATTCCACTCCCTTACTTTATGATAGAAAATTAAAATTTCAATTGGCATCTTTTGTTTTAAAGAATAATAATTTCAATTGGTATTAAGATTTATGTTTAGAAATTCAAAATTTGTAATGTTTAATTTCACTTGATATCAAGATTGTTTATTTACAATTGATATGATATTTGTTTACGTATCAATTGGTATCAAGATTTTTGTTTTTCAATTGGTGTAGTTTCATGTTTAATTGGTATCAAGATGCACTTCATTGACATTTTTTTTAATTGGTATCATATTTGATTTTAGACAAAAAGGGGGAGAACATCCCTTTATTGATTCATTGTTTTGAATAAAAAGAGAAGAATATGTTTTTATTTGTTTTGTTTTTAACCCCTTTGTTGATGATTGACAAAAAGGGGGAGAAGAATTTGTTTGTATGCATGGTTTATGTTTTTATTAAATTCATTTGGTATCAAAGCATTATTTAAAGAACATGTTTATTTTAGTTTATTTTGGTATCAAGAGCTTGTAAAGGAGATCATTAGTTTTTGTTTGCATATATTAAGTTTATTGGTTTTTAGAACATGTTTATTTGTCTTTGAAAATTTCATTGGTATTCTTTGGTATCTAGAGCCTTTTATTGTTTTATGCATATCTATGCATGTTTCATGTTTAGTATTCATTGCATATATTTGTTGTTTATCCCTATGCATGAGTTAAGGGGGAGCTTCTTTGAAGCTTAACTTTAATCCATGCATATATAACTCCATGAGTTTTGTCATCGTCAAAAAGGGGGAGATTGTTGGCCCAAAGGCCTTCCACTCTAGTTTTGATGATGATTAACTCATGTAATTATGTGTACTAATAATCTTGTGATTTTAGTTTCAGATCATTAATCAAGATGTTAGTTGGTGATTAGCTTCAACAAGATGATTTGAAGCTTTCATATGGTGATTCAAGAGCCCGGACGTCAAAGATGATATCTAGCACTCAAAGAAGTCAAGCTCGGTGAATCACGGAGTTCTGGATCGAGTCGGCTTGGAGATTGCGCTCTACAAGAAGACATCGGTACCTTAGTTTAGTTTTGTGTTTAGATCCAAATTGTAAAGATTAGAATAGTATGATAAGCTCAAGTTCACAACATACACGTTTTATGTTTGGATATTGGTTTTCGGTTTTGGTTTAACCGATCTTGGTTTCATGAATAGATATATCAAAACAAGTTTGCATGGTTTAATGTATATTAGATTTGTTCTATATACATGCATGCTTCAACTATTTAAACAAACTTAGCTTGATAGTCTATTTCATGTGTTTTAGGTTTTGTGTTTTAACAAAACTTATTTTTGGAATTAAAGACAAAAACTATGATATATTTGTTTCTTGTATATTGGATTATATCCATATGCAACATGCCTCCTAGTGTTTAAATATCATGTTTTTGTATTTCAATGTGTTTTAGAAAAAATCAGATTTCCTATTGAAAAATACATGTTTGGTAAAATACAGTTTTGGTATTTGGTAAAAAATGATAAGACACAAAAATAGTTTATATTGCTTGATATTTAAGTTGAAATGTTTATCACATGTTTATATATCAATGTAAAATGAGAAAACTATTTTTGTGGATTTTTAGATGTTTTATGGGAATTTATTGAAAAATAAATAATATGTTTTTGCTGATCAGAATAGCCTCTGCCAGGCTGGGTCGGTCGACCGCTACGGTCGACCGCACCATGTAGCCGGGCGACCGTAGTGGTTGACCGACGTGCACGGATACGTGCACGCTGGCTGCCTATTAGGCCGGCCGACCGCACGGTCGACCGACTGCATGCAGGCTAGTCTCTGTTTGTTTCGGTCGACCGGGCGGTCGACCGGTAGCTGGCAACGGGCAGAATTTGACCGTTGGACGGTCGACTGGCCGGTCGACCGTTAGTTCATTTTTGGCAGTTTCTGCTGCCAACGGCTATATTTTTCTGGGGTCTATAAATACCCCATTTGTAGCCAGTTTTCTCTAAGATTTTTTGTGCGAATTTTTCCTTACTCTCTGGTGTTTTCACGGCAATCAAAAGAAGTTTTTGGGCTTTAAATTGAACAATCCATTTGGTGTTTTTGCTAGGGTTTGGAAAATCAAAGAAAAAGGGTTTTTGGGAAAAGTGTTTGATTGAACTTCTTCATCTTGGTTTCAGTTTTTCGCAAGGATTTTCTTTATGATTTTGATTTTCATTCCATTGGTTTTCTCCACACTTGAGCTAAAATCTACTATCTAATTTTATAGGATCTTTGTGTGGGAGAAAGAGATTGTTTGTGGTTGCTTGTTAAGACCACCAAGTTGTAAACCCTCTATTTACTTTGCTTTGTGCTTTTCCCTCTTGGGTAGAGGAGGTTGTTTGTGCAAGTGGTTTGTATCCCTCAAGTTGTGAGGTGATCCTTGCTTGGCTTTGTGTTAATCCCTCAGGTTGTGAGGTGATTGTTTGTTGGCTTAGTGTTGTGCCTCAAGGAGGAGGTTGTGTTTGTAAGGAGAGGAGTTGGGTACTCCATATTGTGATTACCCCAAATCCTCGGTGGAGGTTCCCTTTGTGGGAGTCCTTTGTGGACAAGCTATAGGACTTAAAATCCTTCTGTGTGCAGGCGGGGATGTAGAGCTGGGTGCTCGAACCTCGAAACATATCTTGTTGTTTGCGCTTGATCCCTTGACTCTTACTCTATCTCTCTCTCTCTTTACTTTGTGCATATTGCTATATCATATACTTGCTTGGTTGTGTGCATCTATTATTGTAATTGCAATTAGTTTTTAAATTCCGCATTTAGGTCATAGATTAGCCATATCACCTATTCACCCCCCCTCTAGGTGATTTCAGGTTGGGAATCCCTTTTGGGTGAAGTTTGTTTATTTTGTGATATGCATCATATAATCGTCTTAAATATGTTAGATTTATTTTTTATTAGAGGGAGATCATGCCGCAATTTTGAAGAAAGCACGAACTTTTATCATTATTGTGTTGAAGTATTTTATGCAGTGATAGATATGCAACTTCAAGAGTTGAATAACCGGTTTAATAAAGTGAATACAGAGTTATTATGTATGGCTTGTCTGAGTCCAACTGATTCTTTCTCTGTTTTTGATAAGAGAAAATTGATTCAATTTACAGAGTTTTACAAAATAGATTTTTCTCCAGTCGAGCTAGTGGTACTTGATTTCTAACTTGAGAATTATATTCTTGATGTTCGCTCTGACAGACAGTTTTCTGAAATTAAAGAAATCGGTGAGCATGCTAAAAAATGGTTCAGTTGAAGAGGATAAAACCTATAATTTGATATATTTTCTCGTGAAGCTGGCATTAATTTTGTTGGCCCATAGGCCCATCACTCTAGTTTTAATGATGATTAACTCATGTAGTTATAGTACTAATGATCTTGTGTTTAATTAGTCTCAGATATTTGATCAAAATCTTAGTAGTGTTTAGTTTCAACAGAGGATTTAAAGTCGAGTTTTGGAGGTAACACGTGTTGATTCAAGAGCTCGCGTATCAAGATCGCATCAAGTACTCAAGAAGTGTCTAGCTCATTTGGATCAAGCTTAGGACCAAGTCAAGAAGGAGAAGAAAATTTTCAAGAGAAGATTTTCAAGAGAAGACTTATGTCATGGTTGTAAGTGTCAAATTTTTATTTTTAGATAAAATGTAAAGGATAGATTAGTTGGTGGATTGCTCAAGTTCATATACACTCACACACAAGATTTATATGTGTTTTCATAAAAGAGTTTTTGTTTTAGAAAATACCGGTTTGCTAACCTTCAAAATATACATGTGTTTTATCAAAACTTATTTTAGAGCTTATTGCCAAATATATAGATATTTCATCATATATATGTAGTGGATCATATCCATATATACTAACCTTCAAAAGTATTTAAAATATCTTATTTTTGTACTTGGAGAAGTTTTAGAAAATCGTCTTTCAATTTGGATATAGTTTTTTAGAAAATACAGATTTTTGTTTAATCCAAAATTTTCATATCACAAAAGAATTCAAAATATTTGTAGTATGTTTTGATTTTTAATCAAACATGTTTGTATTTCAAAGTAAATCAATGAACTTATTATTTTAGAATTTATGAGAATTTATGGGATTTTATTGAAGGTAAAAGACTAAGTTTTAAATCACTGAAAATTTGTGACCTGGCCTTCTCCCGGGTCGACCAGTGTGCACAAACGTGCACAATCACTTTGGCTGGTGGGCCGGTCGACCGACCCAGTCGACCGCCAGAGACCTCTACTCTCTGGATCTGGCCCCGGTCGACCGGGCGGTCGACCGGCAAAGAGCTTCTGTTCTCTATATCCAGGCCTCGGTCGACCGGCTGATCGATCGATGGCACAACGGTAAGAAATCTGACCGTTGGCCGGTCGACCGGGCGGTCGACCGGCAGCAAGATTTCCTGCTGAGTTGGCCTCCAATGGCCATATTTTGGGAGCCTATAAATTGGGGTTACCTTGAACTGTTTTCAACAAGATTTTAAGTGAGTTTTTAAGATAATTTTTCCTATACTTCTAAGTATTTATCTCCATTTGTTTTAGAGCCAAATACTTCTATATCAAAAGGAGAGTTTTTTAAGAGTGTTTTGTAAAAGAGATTTCTTAAGTTTTTCATCACAAATTCTATCTAAATTTTTCTCACACATACTTGAGCTATCCATTGGTACATCAATCCTATAAGAATCTTTGTTGTGAGAGATTTTTAGGTGATCAAAGTGTTGAGATCACCAAAGTGTTCATCTTTGTATTTGAGGAGCCAAACTTGCGGGTTCGTGTTGTTTCGAGTTCTAGTAGGAGCTCGATGTAGAGGTGCAACCTCGGCAAGCTAGTGTGCTTGCGTGTGTAGTTCTTGCGGGAACAAAAGAGGGACTAGTGAGTCCAAGAGTTCTAGTGTAAACTCTTTGTAGGTGTTGCGGTACCGAGTGATCCGGTAGGATCGATTCTAGTGGAAATCCTTCATAGTGTTGAAAGCGGGGACATAGAGCAAGGGTGCTTAAACCTCGAAACAAATCTCTCGTGCTTGCGATTGCTCTCTATATCTCACTTGCATTTATATCTTGCATACTCTTATTGTTTGTATTCATTACTTGCTTGATATATCTTGTGCCATATTGTTATATGCTTGGGATTGTTTGCTCACATTTGTATTCAACCAAGAGAGCCATAGAGGCACCTCAACTCTTATCTAGAGGAATCTTGAGGAGATAGTCCAGAGCCCTTCACCGAGAATTCGGCTACACTCTTGTGTTATACTTGGTGTGTTTAGCTTAATAGTTTTTAGTTTGTATAAATAGTTTTAATTCCGCATTAATTCATCATTAGATTAGCTAGTCACCTTGTCACCCCCCTCTAGGTGATTTCAATTGGTATCAGAGCTTGGTGCTCTTGATTTGTGTCAACAACCTAGAGTTAAAGATCCTCATTTTTGGCTAATTACAATATTTATACACACACATGGATTTTATGTCACCTCCATTGTTTAATATTCTTAACATCCAAACATGGAAGGTTAAGATGTCAATGTACCTTAAAAACCTAGGTATTCATGTTTATTTTGCTACTATTAAAGATTCATATTGTTTACATGGCAAACAGTTTGAGGCTAATGCAAAAGACATCCATGCCTTAAAGTGAACCCTAAATGATGATTATTTATGTAGGGTTTCTAATTTTGATTTGACTTTTCTAGTGTGGAACACTTTAGTCTCCCTTAGTGAACAAAAGCTATATTATGCGGGGAGTGACTCAGATGATGAAAGTGAGGCTTCCAACTTGTGCTACATGATCCAAGGGGATAACCTTCTTTAGGTAAATTCTGAATCCGAGCTTGATGAGGATGTTGACATGTCTTATGATGAGCTTGCTTAATTTTATCAACAACTTCTTGAAAAATATGATTTGCTTAAAAATGACCATAAAAGATTGAAAAATAAATATGAGTCTATTTCAAAAGAAAATGATTCCTTTCAAAATAAATTGGAAAACTTTTTTAAAGAAAATGAATCTTTGAAAAAGGAGAATATTTCCTTGTTTTCTAAATTAAATAATATTTGTGAAGGAAATAATTCTTTGAAAAGTAAAATTAATTTGGTGAAAAAGAAAAAGAAATTGTTTTAGAAGAAAATAACTCTTTGAAAAGAAATTTGTTTCAAAAAAAAAGAAAATATCTCTAAAAAGAAAAGGATTGTTGATTCTCATACTTACCATGCTCTCATGCTACTATTGATAAAAATGAGATTCCTTTTTTGAAAAATAGAATAGATTGTTTGAGCTTAACTTTGAGCAATTGTGCATTTAATCATAATAGATTGGAAACTTTGTTTCAAAATAAACAAGCTACATATGTTCATGCACATCACCCACCGCATACATATGCACACTTTGCACATCATGATCACACTCATTCACATGTGCATGCTAGAGTGTACAAATGTATACATTGCGGCCTCAAAGGCCATTTAGCAAAGTTTTATTATGATAAAGTAAATCCTATAAAATTTGCTAATAAAAATGTTTGGATTTCGAATAATTCTAACCCCCGTGGACCCAAAAGAAAATGGGTACCAAAATTCCCACCACTCGTGTTTAATGTAGGTGTGGGCTCTCACATGACGTGAGATGGTTGGTGCCTTGGTGGTCGATGCATGAGCTTGATGGACACTACAATTAATGCACCGCTATCAAGGAAGTTTGGTCGGAGGACCACCATATTTTGGAGACTTAAAGATTAGTGCATATGATTTGGTAATTATCTCTGTACTCCCATTTAGTTTACATACTTTCACATAATATTTTTAGCATGTCATGATATTATGCTTCATGTGGTAAATACTTGTTTAGATGTAGCTTGCATTAAAAGTTGTATTTATATTTGTTCAAGTAGTGAGCAATATTTGATTCATATATGTTTGTACTTCATTGATCATTTGTACTCATTACATGTACATGTATAACCTAGTTTTGATGATTTTCTCATTTACACTTGTTTTGCCTATCTTTGTGCATGTTTTGTTTTATGTATATGTTATATTTATCTAAAACTAATAGATATACATGTATACCCTTGAGTATCTTACCTTCATGCAAATTACATTATGGACTCGTTTGTGTTTGAGATATGTATGTATATTGTTAGTTTTTGATAGAACATAATATACCTTGAAATTTGCTTTTAATACATTTTTATGATTTTCATATTTTTAGTAAAAGAAATTCATGTTTATTTTGAGCTTTATTGATTATTTCATGAAAATGCTATTCACATAACCTTTGTACACTCACACTTCTTTGTTTACTCATGACCTTGCTTCATGAGCATATTTTTGAGCTTTATAGATTTCGAGTGTCAACTCTTATGTATTTAGTATGTTTCATGAGATATGTATGATTTGTTTTCATGTTTGAAGGATTTTTAAGTAGTTTTTTAGAAATTACTTTAAACTAGTTACTTATTCTTCATTTGATAGTGTTTTCAATCAACAAATATTTTCAAACTCTTATTTTTGAAAACCCTACCAACCAAAGGGCGGATGGTTGGGCGACCATGCCTTCTATGCTCCTAATTGAAATTTTTTCAACATATGCATGATTAGGGTGGACAGTTATGAGTAATACACATGAACTTCATGAAATTCTATTTTTGTATACTCATATATGTTTACATATATATATATGTATGCTTCAAATTTCAAATAATATCAATTTCTATTGGTATTTTCATTTTCATACTTATATATATTTTGATTGTACTTGATTTATAATATCCTTACTTGTTTAAAGCACAACTATGTTTATGCTAAGCTTGATTAATTTTTAAATGTTAATCAGTATCTTAATGAGCTTATGCATTATTTTCAATTGTTATTTCAATTGATATCAAAATATACTTAATATTTTACCTTTTAATTGGGATCAAAATTTACAATGTTCCATCTTCAATTGGTATCAAAAATTTTCAATTTCAATTGGTATAAAAAATTTAGTGATTTTTTTGTTCACTTACAAGTGGTATCTCAAAATTTGATTTGTTGACTTAAGAAAATTCAAAATTTGTCTTTAAAGTGATTTTAAAAATGTTTTGATATGTATTGCCTATATGCAAGGGGAGCTTAACATCTCTTCTATTTATAGATTCATGTTGAGTGTATCTTATATTGAGGAGCTTGACATTTCTTCTTTATGTGATACATGTGTGTAGGGGAGCTTAACATCTCCACTTATACATTGTATATTATGCTTTATGTGAGTTAAGATTTTGTCATTCCGTCCTCATGTAATGCATGTATACAAGGGGAACTAACTTCACGTCTCTCTCTCTTCATGAATGTATATCGCATATATATCTTTATTGTTTGATTTGTTTTCACCCCTTTGTTGATGATTTGACAAAAAGGGGAGAAGTATTTTGGAGTTTTATACATGCATGTTTATTTCATCTCCTTATTTTATACAATAAGGGGAGAAGGATTTTGAGAGTTTATATTTGCATATAGGTCTATGCATATTTGTTTTATATATGCATGTTTATTTCATCACCTTGTTTTATATAATAAGGGGAGAAGGATTTTGAGAGTTTCTATATGCATATAGGTCTATGCATATATGTTTTGTTTTTGACAAAAAGGGGGAGAAGAGTTTATGCATGTTTATCTCCTTATTTATGCACATATATTTGTTTAGTTTTATACACTTTATTGAATATCTATTTGTTTACTGTTATGCATGAGTTAAGGGGGGCTTCTATGAAGCTTAACTTTAATCCATGCATATATAACTCCATGAGTTTTGTCATCATCAAAAAGGGGAGATTGTTGGCCCAAAGGCCCATCACTCTAGTTTTGATGATGAATGACTCGTGTAGTTATAGTACTAATAATCTTGTGTTTAATTAGTCTCAGATATTTAATCAAGATTTTAGTAGGTGTTTAGCTTCAATAAAGGATTTAAAGTCGAGTTTTGGAGCTAACACGTGTTGATTCAAGCGCTCGCGCATCAAGATCGCATCAAGTACTCAAGAGGAGCCTAACTCATTGGATCAAGGTTTGGACAAAGTCAAGAAGGAGAAGGAGATTTTTAAGAGAAGACTTGTGTCATGGTTGTAAGTGTCAAGATTTTATTTTTAGATAAAATGTAAAGGCCAAATTTGTTGGTGGATTGCTCAAGTTCATATACACTCACACACAAGATTTATATGTGTTTTCATAAAAGAGTTTTTATTTTAGAAAATGCTGGTTTGGTTTCTAAGCTTCAAAATATACATGTGTTTTATCAAACTTATTTTGGAGCTTATTGTCAAAAACATAGATATTTCATCATATATGTGGAGTGGATCATATCCATACACACTAAGCTTCAAAATTATTTAAAATATCTTATTTTATATTTGGAGAAGTTTTGAAAAATCATTTTTCAATTTGGAGATAGTTTTTGGAAAATAAAGATTTTTGTTTAAGCCAAAATTTTCATATCACAAAAAGAGTTCAAAATGTTTGTAATATATTTTTATTTTTAATCAAACATGTTTGTATTTCAAAGTATATCAATGAACTTATTTTTGTAGGATTTATGAGAATTTATGGGATTTTATTGAAGGTAAAAAGACCAAATTTTAATCCCTGAAAATTTACGACCTGACCTTCTGCTGGTCGACCGGCTGGTCGATCGAGATAGAAAGTTGATCGATCGGTCCGGTCGACCGATGTGCACAAACGTGCACAATCACTTTGGCTGTGGGCCAGTCGACCGACCTGGTCGACTGCCAGAGAGCTCTGCTCTCTGGATCTGGCCCGGTCGACTGGGCGGTCGACCGACAGAGAGCTTTTACTCTCTGTATCCAGGCCTCAATCGAACCTCAAAAACAAATCTCTCGTGTTTGCGATTGCTCTCTCTATCTCTCACTTGCGTTTATATCTTGCATGCTCTTATTATTCATATTCATTACTTGATATATTTTGTGCCATATTGTTATTTGCTTGGGATTGTTTGCTCACACTTGTATTCAACCAAGAGAGCCATAGCGGCACCTCAATTGTTATCTAGAGGAATCTTGAGGAGATAGTACCCAGAGCCCTTCACCGGAATTCGGTTACACTCTTGTGTTATACTTGGTGTGTTAAGCATAATAGTTTTTAATTTGTATAAATAGTTTTAATTCAGCATTAATTTATCATTAGATTAGCTAGTCACCTATTCACCCCCTTCTAGGTGATTTCAAATTTACTCCTTGCAATTACAATCGTCAAAAGAGCATTCTCTGCAATGAAGTTTCTAAAGAATTCATTGCGTAATAGAATGGGTGATGAGTTGATGAATGATTGCTTGGTGATATATATTGAAAAAGATATATTTGACAGCATTGACAATGAATCAATCATTCAACGGTTTCTGAATATGGCTCCTCAAAGGGGAGCATTGTAATTTAGAGTGGTCGCTTCTCAATCTTTTTGGTAATATCCAAACTTAGAATGCATTGTTCGTTTTATAAATTTTCAATTTTAGTTCATAATATTTCTACCCCACTGAGTGAAAATCATGCGTACGCCACTGCCCGCATGCACAAACACATGCATACACATTATTACACACACTTACATACATATAAATCATAGGATGAGAGAGAGAGAGAGAGAGCTCACGCATGCAATGGGAAGGCATGGCCGGAGGAGATCGGGCATGGCGGAGGCTCGATGGAGGCCGCGATGGCTCTGGTGGAGGGGTGGTGCTGTCGTGGAGTGGTCCGGGGGCTGCCATGGAGGTCGCGGGAAAGGGGAAAATGACTCGGCAGGTAAGCATAGAGCTGGAAGAGGATGGTGAGATGGGTGTTTGCGGGAATGGTGGAAGTGTGGTGAGATGAGATGCGGAGAGATGGTTTGGCCTGCTGAGGGGTGGGGGCGCTGCACAAGGAGGTAGAAAGTTTGGTCATGGCTGGGCGAGCGCGGCTGGGCGGATCCGATGATGGAAGAGAAGGTCGTGCGTGGCCGGTGGTTTGCGTGGAGATCGAAGGCCAGCGATGGTGTTGGTTGGCGGATATCGACAAAGAAGATGAGAAGGAGGAGGAGACGGTCTCGCTCATAAAGATGGGAGGGAGGAAATGAAGAAGAAGATGGAGATTGATGGGTGTTGTCCAAGGGAGGAGCACGACTGTGCTCGCGGCCAAGGGAGTGCGGTGATGGAAGATTTGGTTGGGTCTCGGTGGAGGATGAAGGGGCCATGGTGGCGTCAGTGTAGAGAAGAGATGATGGGTGCGGCGGTTAGGGCTCATGGATGCTGTTAGGGTTGAGAAAGTGGTAAGTGATGAAGGAGAGTTTATACAAAGGGAGTTTTGATCCATGGACTTGGAGCTGAAGCGAAAAAAAAAAGAGAGAATGAAATGAAAGAAAGGAAGAAAGGAAGATGTGGTCCTAGAGTGATGGGCTGGGCTAATGGATAACTAAAAATGAAAATAAAAGAGGAAAAGGAAAATGAGATAAATGGAAGGGGACTTGATGTGCTATCTAAAATAAAGAAAATAGAACAAAGAAACAGAGCGATAAGCTTAAATGAATGGGCTAAAGAAATAAGAGGAAAAAGAAGATGGAAGAAGAAGAAAATAACAAGAATAGTAATAGAAGTAATAATAACATTTAGAACAATAATAATCAACAACAATTGCATATTAATAACAATCTAAAATAATGACATTAGCAATTCAAACAATTAAAATAATCTCACTAGATAATAACTAATTTCATAATACAATATATATATATATATATATATATATATATATATATATATATATATATATATATATATATATATATAGAGAGAGAGAGAGAGAGAGAGAGAGAAATGTATATCAGCCGACGGCTAAGAGACCCTCTCAGCCTGCGGTGATGTGGCACATTATTAGCCACACTAGAAAGGACACCTCACCTATTGAAACAGTTGAAATTACTAAATACCCCTGCGGTGATGTGTCACAATTATCTTTAATAACTGCGGCCAAACTGCCACCATTTTTTTATCAAATAACGAAACTAATTTGAATGCTTCTTTATTAATTTTTTTGTTATCTGATTTGAAATTTACTGATTTTTAATATAGTCGCAGTTTACATTTTTTCGCATGTAATGTATAATTATTATTATTTTTTACATATTGAATTCGGACAAGGACTGCGACTATGATCGCAGTGCTTAACGAGAGCAAGTCGTGGACTTTTTTTTTGCTTGGCTAAATGTAATAACGGTGACTAAAACTGATAGTATAATCGCAGTTTACGTATTATTTTATATATTTGTTCTTCAATGTGACTGTTGTCTGAGCCGCCTATGAACTATAAAATTGTTTTTTACATATAGCATGCGATCAAGGACTGCGACTATGGTCGCAGTACTCAATACAGCATTTTTTTTTGGATAATTTTTTTTGCTAAGTTAAATGTAATAACGTTGACTAAGGACTGATATTATAGTCGCAGTTTACGTATGTTTTTATATGTTTGCTCTTCACTGTAACTGTTGTCTCAGCCGCCTATAAACTACGAATTTTTTACTTATTGTATGCGAAGTAGTACTGCGACTATGGTCGCAGTGTTTAAGGACAGCAGTCGCAGTTTTCTAATTTGTGATATACAGTGAAATATACTGATTTGAGAGGATTGCGATCATGTTCGCAGTATTATCTATTTATATAGTTTAATTTTGGACTGCGACCATGGCAGCTGTTTATAACTTTATTGAATGCAAACGATCAAACTGTTTTATGACTGAACAGCGACCATGGTCGCAGTTTCATATGTAATTATTATATGAGTACTGCGACCATTATCGCAGATAAGATGCAGAAATAATAACTATACGGCGTACTTTTTATGTATTTTAAAAATATGAAAGATTTTTTTACAGATAGAAGTAAATTTTATTTAGAACATAATATGGTCAGAAAGAGACCTTACAAAAAAAGAGCATTAAAAGCTGTTAAGAGAAGACAAAATAACGTTGAATATCAGAAGATCAGGAAATCCTAATCCTCGTCGTCATCACCATCATAAGCAGATTCGTCGTCTTCATTCTTCTCGTCCTCATCATCTTCCTGTTTTTGAGAGTTTTTTTGTTCATCGATAAACTCCCAGAATAGATCGTCTCTATTAAGCTCTTCCTCAGATTCGTGTCGAGAAAGCGAGCCTCCAATATCAGAGGACATGCTTTCATCAAGCATGTCTCTGCCAAGTGGCTGAGGAATAATTTCCTCCTCACTAACCCACATGAAAACTTCATCATCCTCATGAAGAGGAGAATCAGTTAAAATATTATTTGATGTAGTGATATAGTCAAAAGGAGTGAAGTCTAGACTGGTATTAGATTCACTAGAATACCCTGAAGAAAGAGGACCGGTGGGGGAACGATTGAAGTTGAAATCTGAGTGTTCAGAGGAAGAAGATGGGGAAGACATGATTCAGGAATGAATTATTTTCTGAAAGTTTTTGAAATCAAATTGAAAAGGAAGAGCAAAAATATAGTTTTTAGATATGAGATAATATATAGTTACAAGCACTATATAAAGGTAAAGAATGTGAAAGAATATGAATAGTAATAATAATTGTTATAGGTGACGGTTGAGTATGGGAAGAAGTGGTAAAAAAAATTAAATCTTTAATTGAAGAGTTATGGTGGGAGAATCCGAAGAGTTTCTTTTTTCCAGAGTTTTACTACGTGAAGTACAAATTAACTTTTTATAGAATGTTTTCCCTATATCTTTAGATTACGTATGGTGCTCATCTTTCCTTTATCGAGATTAATATTAGTGCATCTCTTTTTTCGAGACTGTTGTTGTATCACGGTAGATAGAATATTAATTACTTCATTTAATTCAGTGTAATTAATATAGTATTTTTATAAGATGTGATATACGCGAACTGATCTCAGGGTCGCAGTGCTAATCTACTTTTGTAAACTTATAAAAAAATCTGTTACATAAGGCATGTGAAAAAGGATTGCGACTTTGGTCGCAATGCTGAAAAAAGATTGCGACCTTGGTCGCTGTTCTGAACGAGGTCGCTGTGCTGAACGATAGCATGTTTCGTCTGTTATTTTTATGGGAATAAGGAATGCGACTAGGGTCGCAGACGTGATATAAAAGAGGAATGCGACTAGGGTCGCAGACGTGATATAAAAAAGTTTTTGTTATACTATGACTTGACTAGTGTCGCAGTCGTCATATAAAATTGAAAGTTATATTGTATTAATTCTACGACGATGGTCGCAATGTTCGAAAGTTCTATTATAGTATGACTGCGAATACGATCGCAAACTTTATAAAATGGTAAGAATTCTGTTACATAAGGCATGTGAAAAAGAGAGCGTCTGTCTTCGGAGTGCTGAACGATATCATGTTTCGTCTGTAGTAGAATTATATAACTGTAGATATATTTCAGCTGAAAATACTATAGGTAAATTTTGTTTGTGGATGAGTTTATGCTAGTTTAGAAGTAAAAAATGGGGTATTTTTGTCAATTTGTTTCACGATTATTTAGGCGGGATTTTTTTGATTTTTTGGCACCTACACTCTGCGGCATATATGTGGCATATATTCAGCCACGTTACCGCCGGCTGAGAAACTCTCTCAGCCGTCGGCTGAGGTACAGTAACCCCATATATATATATATATATGTATATATATATATATGTATATATATATATATATATATATATATGTATATATCTATATATATATATATGTATATATCTATATATATATATATATATATCTATATATATATATATATATATATATATATATATATATATATGTATATATCTATATCTGTATATATGTATATATGTATGTGTATATGTATGTATATATATGTATGTGCATATGTATGTATATATATGTATGTGTATATGTATGTATATATATGTATGTGTATATGTATGTATGTATATATATATGTATGTGTATATGTATGTATGTATATGTATGTATGTATGTATGTATATATATATATATATATATATATATTATATATATATATATATATATGTGTGTGTGTGTGTGTGTGTGTGTGTGTGTGTGTGTGTGTGTGTATTAAAATACTACTATTATTTTTAAATCATGTATTACAAAATACGAGTATTACGCTTACAAAAGAATGCTACTCCTACTAGAAAATGATAATCTATTCTTAAAAGAAAAAAAATTTAAAACGGTTGTAATGTAACTATGTAATCTCAATTCAAAGTAAAGAAACAAAAAATCAATTAGAGTCCAAATTAAACCCAAAAAACAAAATCTTAATTAATCTCAGAATCCGACAGGTACTCAATAGGACTGCTGATAGTTGAAGGGTGCTGTGGACAACAATGTAAACTCCTGACTCTCTATAAAAGCCTATCGACTACACACTGTCAACAGTTAAAAATAGTTATCGACAGCTCAGGGTCTGTTTGGTTTGTCGTAACTGGCCGTAATTCGTAGTTATAATTGATAAAGTCTTTTACAATTGTAAAT
Organism: Agave tequilana; assembly: GCA_038442645.1. NCBI lineage: Eukaryota > Viridiplantae > Streptophyta > Magnoliopsida > Asparagales > Asparagaceae > Agave > Agave tequilana. The sequence goes on from JAVJIF010001697.1 coordinate 103,028, forward strand.
GAGTTACGTGTATGTAAATTTTACGGTGTTTGGTTGGTAATATAAAATTGTAAAGTGGGAAAGTGTATTGTACTTTACGGTGTTTGGTTGTCGTAATGTATAAGTCGTAAGTGAAAAAGTTGACTACAAAATTAACTATTTGGTGATTTTAAAAGTTTTAATACTGCAAATAAATATTAAAAAAGTTAAATATTAAATTTTTTTTAATATTAATATAAAAAAATATTACAAATTTGTATGACCACAAAATTAACTGTAACTGGGCTGTAAGTGAGTGGTATAACTGAGTTGCAAGTGAGTGTTAGTTGAGTTACGCAAGTCTTTTACGAATTATGGTCCAAACAAACGTCGTAGTTGTAACTGGATAGTAAGTCATATACGAATTACGGAGTTTTACGCGAAACAAACGGCCCCTCAGTTTAGCTGTCGAAACTGAAGCTCAAAATTAATGTAGCGGCCTTTATTTTCTTCTTAGGCCATCTCCAACCCACGCCAAAAATGGCGTGGGTTGGCCTTGCTAAAAAATGGCGTGGGTCCAACCCACGCCATTTCGCACCCGGCAAAATGCCGGGTGCTACAGTGCCGCGCCAGAAATGGCGCGGAACTGTAGCACCCGGCATTTTGCTGGGTGGCTTTTTTTTTTTAAATGTTTTTTTATTTTATTTTAGTTTTAAGTTTAAATTTTTTGTTTTAAGTTTAGATTTTTTAGGTTATGTTTAATTTATTTTTGTTAATTTAAATTTTAGTTTTTATATTTTTGTATTTTATTTAGTTTTTATATTTTAATTTTTTAATTATTTGTTTTTAAATTTATAATTTTACTTTGATTAATTCAATGTTAATAATTGTTTTATGCTTAAATTTGTAATTTGTTGTGCATTAGCAAAATCGTAGTGTAAAATAAATTTCTTTTGTATTTGTGATTCACCTCGGTCGTACAATTATCTATTGTTTATATTGTTTTATATAAATTAAATGAAAAATGAATCTATTAATTTAAAAATTGAATATATTATTAAAAATTTCATATTTCTTATAATTGAATATAGTAGAATTAAAAATAATTTCTTAATTTCATAAATAAAAATATTAATTAATTATTAAAGTTAAATATTAAATATTATATAAAATTATTAAAAAGTTAAATACATTTTAAAATATTTTAATAGTATTACACAATTTACTTAAATTATCACATAATATGTTGATAATTAAAATTTGATACAATAAAATAATAATAATAATAAAATATGTAGAGAATATTTCATTTGGAGTGAAAAATGGAGTGATGGTTGGAGAGGTTTTTGTTGAACCCTCCATTTTAGAGTGAAAGTACACTCCAAAATGGAGGGGGTGGTTGGAGATGCCCTTAGGTCAGTGTGCTCCATTGTCGACCACATGCATGCGTAATCGAGATTTTAATGCCATGAATATTAAAGAGACACGTACATTGATGTCTTCGACTATCAATTCAATGCATATCTTGATTGATCGGTGCACGATGTCTAATCACTACTCAGCCTTGAACATTGCATGGACAATATCAGATCAGAATCAAATGCAGTCCAATCTTAATATATGCATGCTGGTGGATTATTATATGGTATCTATTTTGGGTCTGCGAAAATATGTGAATCCCAGCCCTTCCGTTAAATTATCAAATAGAATAAAAATTTTCTAAGCTAATACATAACCGATTACTGTGTATTGGTGCCTGCTTGAATCCTATTTATATAGGTTGTTCGTAATTTCGTATTAATTATTACTGTTTAGGATCCTTTCCAATCGGCGCAAGAGGAAAGAGAAATTCTTTTTGGATAAATTATAGAAAGTTGTATTGTCGAACTTTCGTTAAAAAAAAAAAAAATTATCTATTGAAACAAAGAAAAACTCTTCTAGGTCTAGCGAAATCCATTAGAAAAAACCCCTATACTAGCACATCGTTGAGTAAAATATCTAATTATGTTATTAAATTTGGTGGAGAATATATCTGTATTACCTAAGATTTGCTAGAAAATCTCTGTACACCATAGTTGATTGATAGAAACAATCAAATTACAGAAGTACAAGAATGTTTTCGGGTAATCAATTCAATAAAATATTAGTTTTCTACTCAACTCAATATAATAAAGAAGGCTTTTTTTGCAAATGCTAATAATAATGGAGGTTTTCTACAACTTGACGTTCTTTTTTATCCAAAAAATATAGATCAACGATGGGACAAATGAGGTGTCTCCTATTAACCAATGTTGATGTCAATATGAATCGCAAAAACTAAATATGAGGAGAGACGCTTATTGGGTCGTTCGGACTCTCGTTCCTCTGTTGATCCCATAGTTTTGTGTTGCAGTAAGGCCCCAAATAGATTAATTTGCCCCTAAATTATATATATTTTATTCAATATATTATATTCAGTTTGTAAATTGTTTATTAAAGAAATTTGCAAATGTTGAGAACGCATCCATATGATACACAATGAAACATAAGATTTCTAGGAGTGGGAAGTGTTGGTATCAGGGATCAATCTAACAACTAATCAATATCACTGAAATATCAACAATCTAATTGGCTAGGTCGGTTAATATCAAGTGGGAGGTTTTCCGTTTAATAGAACATTTCTTAATTTAAGAACCACCTTTCAATTAGATTGTTGATATTTCAGTGATATTGATTAGTTGTCAGATTGATCCCAGAAACCAACAATCTTAAGACAATTATATATTGAAGTTTCTTACCTCTGTTCTGCTTGAACTTGCAGAAAATGTTTGAGACTAATCAAGATAGCTCTAGCAAGGCACCAAACATGCAGTTACAAGCTTTGATGCCTACTCCACTTCCTAACCCGAAGCCGGAGAAGCCAGGAAAATTTGATGGCACAGAATTCAAGAGGTGGCAACAGAAAATGCTCTTCTACTTGACCACTCTGCATCTGGCCAAATTCCTGCAAGAAGATCCATCAGAACCCGGAACTGATCGGGACTCAGTCCTTGCAGTCGATGAATGGACTCAAGGTGACTTCTTTTGCCGAAATTATATTTTAAATGGACTGGATGACTATCTTTACAATGTCTACAGTCCTATCACAACGGCAAAGAAGTTATGGGCCAGTCTTGATAAGAAGTACAAGACTGAGGATGCTGATACCAAGAAGTTTGTCGTAGGACGATTTCTGGAGTACAAAATGGTGGACAGTAAGACTGTAATCAGTCAGGTGCAAGAGTTCCAACTTATCTTGCACGAGTTATAAGATGAAGCTATGATTCTATCTGAAACTTTTTAGGTTGCTACTATCGTGGAGAAACTCCCACCTGCATGGAGAGATTTCAAGAACTACCTGAAGCACAAGCGAAATGAGCTGAAGTTGGAAGATCTCATTGTGAGGCTTCGAATCGAGGAGGACAACCGAAAGTCCGAGAAAAGGAGCAGTAAGAACTCCTATGAAGCTAAAGCCAATGTGATCGAAGACTCAAAGGGGGAAGCGTCTACTTCCAAAGGCTTAAAGCGGAAAAAGACTTCCCATGGGTACAAAGGCAAGGTCCAAGAAGGCAAGAACATGCGCTTCAAGGGAACCTACTACATTGTAACAAAGAAGAGCATAAGGCGAATGAATGTCGCAGCTGTCTCAAAAAGAACAAGAAGAACCATCCACAGGCAAACTTGACCGACCATGCGTCGTCAAGCTTTTCAGCTGTGGTGTCAGAAGTGAATCTGATAACCAACAATAAGGATTGGTGGGTAGACACTGGGTCTACTCGGCATATCTGCTCTGAGAAATTATTATTCTCTGAATATCAAGAACTAGAGCAAGATGAGTAACTATTCATTAGAAACTCAGCCATCTCCAAGGTTGAAGGAAAAGACAAGGTCATCCTGAAGTGGACATCTGGAAAAGAGCTTACTCTAAACGGTGTGCTATATGTTCCAGATATCCGCAAGAATCTGATCTCTGGATCAATACTTAGTAAGAAAGGATTTAGAATAATTTTTGAATCAGATAAATTTGTACTTACTAAGGGAGGGACGTATGTGGGAAAGGGTTATCTTGTTGATGGACATTTTAAAGTCAATGTTGCAGTGGTGATAAAAAGTCTGTTTATTTGTACCCGAAGCTTATAAATAAAGGAAATCTTCTATTTATTTGCCTGAATCTCCTACTTTATGGCATGCTTGATTAGGGCATGTAAATTACAAGTCTTTAAAGAACTTGTGTAATCTAGGATATATTCCTAAACTCAACTTGGAAGAAATTCACAAGTGTGAGATTTGTGTTGAGGCCAAGTTAGCGAAAAATTCATTTCACTCAATTGATCGAAATACGGAACCTTTAGGGTTAATTCATAGCGATCTGTGTGACTTGAAGTTTATGCCAACTAGAGGCGGTAAAAAGTATTTTATTACTTTTATTGATGACTATACAAGATGCTGTTATGTGTATCTTTTAAACAGTAAGGATGAGGCAATGAATATGTTTATAACATATAAAGCCGAAGTTGAGAATCAACTCAACAAGAATATCAAGATTCTAAAATCCGATGAGGCGAAGAATATGAATCAAATGATTTTAGTGAGTTATGTGCTAAATTTGGTATAATCCATCAAACAACAGCACCATATACTCCTTAGCAAAATGGAATTGCTGAATTGAAGAACAGAACTTTGAAGGAGATGGTCAATTTCATGCTCGTATGTGTTGGCCCAAGGCCATTAGCCCAATATCCCGTTGAATATTTTGATGATAACAAACCATATTTAGTTATGTATTTAACAATTTTGTTTAAGAGTATTTCAGGTTCAAAACAAGTTGATTTGACGGCTCCACTATCAAGACTCACAAGTTTAGACGCCGCTGAAGATTTGCATTCCCAAGCTAAGCACATTAGAAAGCTTCGGGAACAAGTTTTTGAAGAAAAGACCAAGTCAAGATCAAGACAATGAAAAAGTCCAAGATTTGTATTTTTGCTTTTCTTTTAGAATCTTTGTCAAAACCTAGATGTTAGAAGTAGAGTTATGGGATTGTCACTCTCACACACACTTTAGTTTGATTCATGGCTTCAAAAACAATTTCTATTTCCAACTTAGTTTTAGAGTTAACATGTTTTGGAAATTTGTTTTAGAAACTTTAAGTTTTGGAAAAACCGACCTTTGGAAAAACAAGTTTTTATCAAAGAGATTTTTATCAAAATATTTTAACATGTTAGAGTAGTAACTTATGATCATACTCCTATTTTTATAAGGTCCAAAACCTCAATCCAAAAGACCAAAACCAAAAACCCAAGTTCTGGTTTCTGCAGTGTCTGATTTTTCAGAACTGACAGGAGCCGGTCGACCGTTCGGGTCGACCGACGTGCACGCTATGCATGTGTGTACGTCGGCCGACCGCTCGGGTCGACCGGGGCACTTACAGTGCTCTCTGTTTGTTTGGGTCGACCGGGGCGGTCGACCGCTGTCCCCAACGGTCAGAAATATGACCGTTGGCGGTCGACCGTCCCGGTCGACCGGCAGCTGTCAGAAAAATCTGACAGTCTCCAACAGCTATATTTTTCTGACTCTTTTGTTGGGATCTTCACCCAACGAGTTTTTCCACCAGTTTTACCCTGTTTCTCAACCCCTATAAATAGGTGGTCACTTCAACATGATTAGATAACAATTTTACAACATATTTTCATAAGATTTTCAAGCCTTCTATTTGAGAAAAGATTTTCAAAGCCAAAATTTTCATACACCCTTTTTGAAGCCTATACCTCTACTTCACTCTAGATATTTGCACTACACAATCCCAAATTCTACATCTACATATTGGTTATAGGATTGTGCTAAGTGAGCAATTTTCGATCAAGTGTGATCATTTTCTTCTTGTGTGAAGTTGTAGAGGCATCGGCCTCAAGGCGAGCTAGTGTGCTCCGGGTGGTGTTGCGGCATCACGAGAGATAGGACAAGTGTGTCCTTGTATTGGCGATCCGGTGGGATCAACAATAGTTGAAATCCTTCAAGTGTGAAGGCGGGGACGTAGAGCGTGGCTCGAACTTCGGAAACATATACTTGTGTTTGCGTTTGCTCGAATTTTCTCTAAATTCAAACTCCTTTATTTCTTGCACTACTTATTGTGTTTATTGCTAGTCTTTTAATTTGAGCAATTTGTTAGTAGAATTTTTAATTTCGCATTGTTGCCATATTTCATATAGCCATCACCTATTCACCCCCCTCTAGGTGATTTCAATTGGTATCAGAGCCTAACCCTACAATTTGGTTTAACCACCTTAGGGAGATCCTTGTCATTGGCTATATTATTTGTTGCATTTTTCATATATTGTGCATTTTACTCATTTCCCATGGCATCACTTGACTTTTCTAGCATCAAGTCCCCACCAAAGTTTGATGGCTTGAACTTTCCTATATGGAAGGTCAAGATGAACCTCTTCCTTAAATCCCTAGGAGTTAGGGTTGCTAGGTCCATTACAAAAGAATTTATTGAAACCCTCACTGATGAGAGCTCATGATCCGAGGACACCTCCAAGGATTATGAAGCAATGCTAGAGCCCAATATGCCTTGACCCAAGCCTTAAATGAGGATGACTTATCACGCATCATAAATTGCAAATACGCATTTGAAGTTTGGAACATTCTTATTGTGACTCATGAAGGAACATCACAAGTCAAAAGATCTAAGATTGACTTGTTGCGTTCTCAATATGAGAACTTTTATATGTTTGATAATGAGAGCATTGATGACATGCTCACGCGTTTCACCAAGATTAATAATGCTTTATCTTCTCTAGGTAACGCAATCGATAATGACCAAAAGATAAGGAAGGTCATTAGAGCTCTTCCCAAGGCATGGGAAGTAAAGGCTACTACCCTCAAGGAACTCAACGATAGGGAGGAGATGGACTTCTCCGGCTTCATCGGAAATGTCAAGACGCATGAGATGGAGATGAAGGTAAGAGAAGAAAGGGAGGCGCCCAAGAAGAAAGCGCTCGCCTTCAAAGCACTCCAACCATTCTTGAAGAGGATGACTCATCGGAGGATTGCGATGAGGACTTCGCCATGCTCATCCGGAAGGTGGGCAAGATGTTCTACAAGAAGGGGAGGCAAAGCAACTTCCGAAGAGGGAGACCTCAAGGAAGGTATGAAAAGAAAAGAGAAGAACCCGGTCCTTTCTTCCATTGCAAGAAGATCGGACATCTTATTGCGGATTGCCCCGCTCTTCAAGCAACCACCTCCAAGAATGGGCCAAAGAAGAAGAAAGCCATGGTGGCCACTTTGGATGACACGGAGTCGGAATCCGAGGAGGAAATCGACGCCGCGCACATGTGCTTCATGGCACATGGGGAGGATGCATCTAAGGTAACTCTTGACAACTCAATAGATGATGATGAGTTAACAATGGATGAGTTAGCTCAATCTTTGAAGAGTTACAACATAGATATGAGATTTCTCAATCTCATAATAAAAGGTTGAAAAAGGAAAATGATACTTTAAAAAATAAAATTGATATTGTAGTTAAAGAAAAGATGATTTAGCTAAGGCTTTTAAGATTCTAAAAATTGATTTTGAAAAATATAAACTAGATTGTAAAGGGAAAACCCCCATTGCATCATGTAACAAAAATGAATTTTTGAAAATGCAAAAACGGGTTGATGTTTTAGATTCAACTCTTAAAAAATGTGCTTTTGATTTAAATAAATTTGCATCTAGATTTCCCAAGGGAGTAACCCAAGGGAAACACACTCATCATACAAATGCACGAAAACATGCACACTCACATAAGCATGCATACATGTATGGTAGTGGTATAATTTACATATGCACGCATTGTGGCCGCAAAGGCCATTTAGAAAAATTTTGTTATGCTAAACATAATATACAAAGTAAACATGTTTGGGTTCGCCCCGGTACTAACCCTATAGGACCCAAGAAAATTTGGGTACCAAAAGACCCACCAAATTTAAATGATACAGGTGGATTTTCATCCTCCAAGACTTAGGGGGAGACGGTGCCCGGATGGTGGATGCAACTAAGCTCAAAGAACACATCGCGCTTGCATCGCTATCATGGAGGCACCTATTTTGGAGATTGCCCGCGTTTGGTAACTTCTCCATTTAAGAGTTTTTAATTTTGGTTATATATATATATATATACACATGTGTAGGAGTGTTAGTTTACTTTTATGCTACCTTGATATATGCTAGTATAAACCTACATCTCTATCATGATTGTGTATACGCCATGTTTTTATATCTTGTCTATTATACCATGTTTATTGTATGTCCACATGTCTAGCCTAGATTATATATATCTATATATATACATATTGTATTTTCAAAACTAGAAATAAATTTTGTAAAAATTTCATATTCAAGCAAATACATTAGAGATGGCAATTGCGCACCTCAACTCATTCAAGAGGAATCAAGAGGATGAAGTTCAGAACCCTTCACCGGGTATTCGGCTTCAACATCTCTAAAAACTTTGTTTTTGTATGAAAATTAAATAAAATGTTTTGTGTGAATTTTTAGTTGATATGATAATTTAATGAAGATTTAAAAACATTGTTGTATTCTTGCATGTTATATATATCCTATTTATTTGATAAATATTTCCTTTTAAATTTTTTTTTAAGGGCAATAGCTGTTGACAGTTTTTGGGCAAAGACGGCCGACCGGCTCTAAACCCCGGTCGACCGCAGAAACTGCCAGTGCTCTCGGGGTTTCTGGGTCGACCGACCCGGTCGACCGCTCTGTATTACAGAGCTCTCGGGTTTTCTGGGTCGACCGTCCCGGTCGACCGTGAGTCGATTTCTGCCCTAAATCTGTCTATTTAATTCACTGTCTCTCTCATTTCTCTCACACCCAACCGGCGATCCCTCTTTCCTCTTTTCTCCAAAAATTTCCATCTCTCAAAATCTCTCAAATTCCTTCAAAATCCTAGTATGATTCACTCATTGTGGGTTAGATCTTCACTCTCAGGGCTTTCTCACCAACAAATTTCAAGGATTTCAAGATCTAGGGTTTGGATTTCTCTCATTCAGGTAAAAATCTCTTCTTTTATTTAAATCTTGATCTCTAGACTTAAGAATCTCAATTCCTTGTTAAAGATTTTTAGGTTTCTTGTTGTTTAGAACAAGCCATAACCTTTTTACCCTAAAAATCACTCATTTCACCATAATGTCTAAGAGATCTAGGTCTGAGAAGGGAAAAAGTGTTGTTCCCTCATCTTCCACCACTCCTAAACCTAAATGACCCTTTGTTAGTGACCTAGCTGAAAACCGGTTCATCATACTTTCTAAGAAAGCAGTCATTTCAGGGAGATGTGTGATTCTCAAAGACTTTGAACATCTCCACATCCCTCGTATCCTGAAAAGAAATTCTTTGGATAAATCATGGCCATTAGGGAACCTGTGTACCCCTCCTTAGTGCATCACTTCTATGCCAATTTTGCTTTTGAGGGAAATCGAGTAAGATCTCGTGTTCTTGGGAAGGATATTGACATTCCCCTATCCCAATTTGCTGATATTCTGCATCTCTCCTCTGGAGGAGTTGATGTTTACACCTTTGATCTCCAAGATTTTGAATATCCGGACGGTGAGTCTGCGCTCACCGCTTCCACCTTGATTCACGGGAATGACAATCCCGGCTTGGTTAGGAATGAGGAAGTGAACAAGTTCACGTTCACCGCCTAAGTCCTAGCAAAATTTGTTTTCTATAATATTTTACCTAAGTCCGGTGAGTATAGCAATGCTAGGGGTCCAGTTCCTCTTATCATCTATTGCATTCTGAAAGGCATTAAGATCAATTTTCCACTTCTCATTGCTTCTCACATGGCCTCTGATCAGATCCGCATGTACGGTAGGCATTTGTCTTATGGCATGCTCATATCCTATCTTCTCAAACATTTAGGATTTGATTTTTCTTCGGAAACTCCCTCCGAACCCTCTGTGAACTTGGACTGCACCCTTTTGAAGAGGATGCAGGCTCAGATTCGTCGAGCCCCTCCTGAGCAGCCTCCTTCTGTTCCAGTTCCAGGGTCTTCATCAGCACCAGGGTCTTCTTCGGCTCCAGGGATTTTCTCTGCTCCCGGTCCATCTTTATCTCCTGAGTTCCAGTCCTTCATTTCTTCTGAGATTCGCTCTCAGATCCAGGAGCATCAGTCTTGGATCGAGCAGCGAGACGCAGCCTTTCGTGCGGATATGGAGCAGCGAGATGCAGCCCTTCGCGCGGAGATGGACTCGCGCTTCCAGGGAATTCGCAATGACATGTCTTACTTTGCGAACGCCATGAGATTCGTGGACTCGCAATTTGAGACACTATTTGCGAAATTCGATATGCTTGGTCCAGATCCCACGACCATTGCTCGTCCTCTTCCATCCTCCGGCCCTCCATTTCCTGCCAGAGACCCTACTGTTGTTCCACCTCCACAGCCAGGCGTTGCTGGCATCGATCCAGAGGAGGCAGGTCATGAGGATGATGATGATGATGAGACGATGGCAGAGGGTGACGCTGAGGAGAGTTCGTCTGAGGAAGACGATGCTGAGGAGAGTTCTTCTGAGGATGATGCTGCTAGTGACAAGTGACTCCCCTTATTTGATGATGTCAAAAAGGGGGAGAATTATTGAGAGAGACTTGTATTTTGTTTGTACTTGACACTTATATTTTGTGTTGTACTGGTATTATGTGTTTATGTGTTTGGACATCTTTTTTTATGATGGACATGTTTCTTTGTATTGTGTTTATATATATTTGTGTTGTGTTTTTATTTAGTCCATAAACATGTGTTATTTTTGTTGACATGAGTACCTTTTGGCATGGACATGAGTATTGTGGATGAGTATTGCTATTTATCATTTGTGATATTTATCTATGCCTGAGTATGATTTCTTTATATGCATGTGTTAAGGGGGAGCTTCACTTGAAGTCTCTACCAAAAATATTTGTGATAACTATATATGTTTTGTCATTATCAAAAAGGGGGAGATTGTTGGCCAAAAGGCCATTAGCCCAATATCCTGTTGAATATTTTGATGATAACAAACCATATTTAGTTATGTATTTAACAATTTTGTTTAAGAGTATTTCAGGTTCAAAACAAGTTGATTTGACGGCTCCACTATCAAGACTCACAAGTTTGGACGCCGCTGAAGATTTGCATTCCCAAGCTAAGCACATTAGAATGCTTCGGGAACAAGTTTTTGAAGAAAAGACCAAGTCAAGATCAAGACAATGAAAAAGTCTAAGATTTGTATTTTTGCTTTTCTTTTAGAATCTTTGTCAAAACCTAGATGTTAGAAGTAGAGTTATGGGATTGTCACTCTCACACACACTTTAGTTTGATTCATGGCTTCAAAAACAATTTCTATTTCCAACTTAGTTTTAGAGTTAACATGTTTTGTAAATTTGTTTTAGAAACTTTAAGTTTTGGAAAAACCGACCTTTGGAAAAATTAGTTTTTATCAAAGAGATTTTTATCAAAATATTTTAACATGTTAGAGTAGTAACTTATGATCATACTCCTATTTTTATAAGGTCCAAAACCTCAACCCAAAAGACCAAAACCAAAAACCCAAGTTCTGGTTTCTGCAGTGTCTGATTTTTCAGAACTGACAGGAGCCGGTCGACCGATGTGCACGCTGTGCATGTGTGTACGTCGGCCGACCGCTCGGGTCGACCGGGCACTTACAGTGCTCTCTGTTTGTTTGGGTCGACCGGGGCGGTCGACCGCTGTCCCCCAACGGTCAGAAATATGACCGTTGGCGGTCGACCGTCCCGGTCGACCGGCAGCTATCAGAAAAGTCTGACAGTCTCCAACAGCTATATTTTTCTGACTCTTTTGTTGGGATCTTCACCCAACGAGTTTCTCCACCAGTTTTACCCTGTTTCTCAAACCCTATAAATAGGTGGCCACTTCAACATGATTAGATAACAATTTTACAACATATTTTCATAAGATTTTCAAGCCTTCTATTTGAGAAAAGATTTTCAAAGCCAAAATTTCCATACACCCTTTTTGAAGCCTATACCTCTACTTCACTCTAGATATTTGCACTACACAATCCCAAATTCTACATCTACATATTGGTTATAGGATTGTGCTAAGTGAGCAATTTTCGATCAAGTGTGATCATTTTCTTCTTGTGTGAAGTTGTAGAGGCATCGGCCTCAAGGCGAACTAGTATGCTCCGGGTGGTGTTGCGGCATCACGAGAGATAGGACAAGTGTGTCCTTGTATTGGCGATCTGGTGGGATCAACAATAGTGGAAATCCTTCAAGTGTGAAGGCGGGGACGTAGAGCGTGGCTCGAACCTCGGAAACATATACTTGTGTTTGCGTTTGCTCGAATTTTCTCTAAACTCAAACTCCTTTATTTCTTACACTACTTATTGTGTTATTGCTAGTCTTTTAATTTGAGCAATTTGTTAGTAGAATTTTTAATTCCGCATTGTTGCCATATTTCATATAGCCATCACCTATTCACCCCCCTCTAGGTGATTTCAGTATGTTCTGGAGCTCCGTAGAACTTGTAGGGGGAAGCTCTGTTAACTGCAAATTATATTCTAAACAGAATACCCCACAAGAAACTTGGTCTTATACTATTTGAGTTATGGCATGGAAGGACACCTTCCTACCATTACCTCAAAATGTGGGGGTGCCTTGCAAAGGTACTAGCACCATTACCTAAAAAGACTAAGTTGGGAGCAAAAACTATGGACTGCATATTCATAGGCTATGCTTTGAATAGTAGTGCCTACAGATTTCTGGTTCATAAATCAGAGATACCAGATATTTATGTAAACATGATTATCGAATCTAGAGATGCTGTGTTCTTTGAAGATATTTTTCTATATAAACGGGAAACAGATAAGACTTCTGAGAAAAAACACATGAGATGGCATTCAGGGACGAAAGCCCTGAGGAACCGATTGTTAATGCAGAAATTAAACCAAGAAGATGTCAGAGATCTAGAATCTCAAAATCTTTTGGTCCAAATTCATAGCATACGCTATTGAAAGCGAGCCTCAAACATTTAAAGAGGCTATGTCAACCCCAGAAGCACAAATGTGGAAAGAAGTTATAAATAGCGAAATAGAATCCACTTTAAGTAATTATACTTGAAAATTGGCAAACTTGCCTCCTGGCAGTAAACCAATTGGGTGTAAGTGGATTTTCAAAAGAAAATTAAAACCTGATGGATCTATCGATAAGTACATGTCTAGATTAGTAACCAAGGGTTATCGACAAAAGGAAGGACTTGACTACTTCGATACTTATTCACCGGTAACGAGAATAATCTCCATTCGGATGTTGATTGCAATTATAGTATTGCATAACTTAGATATCCATCAAATTGATGTCAAGACTGCATTCTTAAATGGTGAATTAAATGAAGAAATATATATGGAGCAACCTGAAGGATTTATAGTCAAGGGCCAAGAACACAAAGTGTGTAAATTGGTAAAATCCTTGTTCGGTCTAAAGCAGGCTCCAAAACAATGGCATGAGAAATTTGATAGTGTCATGATCAAAGAAGGATTCACTATCAATGAATGCGATAAGTGTGTATACACTAAAATAGTTGAAAATGCATGTATCATTGTTGTCTTTATGTAGACGACATGTTGATACTTGGGACTAATATTGAAATTATTAAGTCCACTAAAAGAATGTTATCCAACAGTTTTGACATGAAGGATCTGGGGGTTGCTGATGTAATTTTAGAAATTAAAATCACCAGAACACCAGATGGAATCAGTCTATCTCAATCTCACTACGTGGATAAAATGATAGAAAGATTCAAGGATCATGGGATAAAAGAGAATACTAATCATTTTCTCCCACACATCCACCTTCATAAGAATACAGGAACTGGAATACGCCAGTTGGAGTATTCTCAGATTATCGGAAGTCTAATGTATTTGATGAATTGCACTAGACCCGATATTACTTACGCTGTAAGCAAGTTAAGCAGATACACTAACAATCCTAGTGATCAACATTGGACTGCTCTACTACGAGTATTGGGTTACGTATCACATACCAAGGAATATGCCTTGAGATATGGACAGTATCCACCTGTACTTGAAGGATACAGTGATGCTAATTGGATTGCAGATTCTGAGGAATCAAAATCAACTAGCGGATACGTATTTACTCTAGGAGGAACAGCGATATCCTGAAAATCTTCCAAGCAAACATGTATTGCCCGTTCCACTATGGAATCAGAATTCATAGCCTTAGATAAGGCCGAAGAAGATGCAGAATGACTTCGACAATTTTTAAAAGATATACCATTATGTTAAAAGCTAGTGCCTGCTATATGCATACACTGCGATAATCAAGCAGGTATATCTAGGGCACAAAATATTATATACAACGGTAAGTCTAGACATATTCATCGTAGACATATTACTGTGAAGCAGTTGCTCTCAAATAGAATTATCTCTATTAACTTTGTCTTGTTAAAAGATAATTTAGTGGATCCGCTTACTAAAGGTTTAAGTGAAGAGCATATAAATTACGCATCAAGGGAAAGGGTCTAGAAGCCTAACCTTACCGTGTCAGCTTAATGAAAACCTCACTTAGTGACTGGAGATCCTACAGACTAAGTTGAAGAGGAAAAACTAGTTATAATTGACTCAGCAAGTAAGCACTTGGGAGCTTGACTCCAATCCATTCCTAAGGTGCACATAAGTGCTTTTCCACAAGTGGATTAAGGATAAACTTAACGCTTTTAATGATGCCTATATCCTGTTACTAAACAAGTGGAGTAGAGTAGACTACTCTTAATAGGACGATCACCTATGTGAGTATAAAGTTGGGTCGACTCTTTGGGAATTTCTATGGAGGCTGTTATTCCCTAAAGATACTCTCTGAAACCAAGAATATCCAGGGCCAAAATGGACACAACCGAGAACCAAAGTTGATTTGGAAAGTCACTGTGTGAAGCTTGTTGACTTGGCTTACACTAACGGCTAACAGTTCAAGACCTAGTTCACTGATTAGCTAGTAAGTCCGATAAAGCTTTCACTATGGAAGGTTCAAGACCAAGTTCACCTATCCTGATGCAGTTTATTTTCTAAAGTACCTTTCACAATAGAGTCAGTCTCTTTGTGTGTCAATTCCTTGAATCTCCATTCATTGTGGGGGATTGTTGGGAATATGAAGAATATATGTGAATCTTTGAATTGAATTACGGCGAATCCGTTGATCGAATTAATTGGATGATGGTTGGAGTGTGTTCTCCTTCCATTGGGGATGAACGTGGTATATTCACATGTTCAATTCCGACTTCGAATGAATGAGATATTCAAGTCTAAGATTGTCTAATTCAAAGCCAAAATGGGATTAAAAGTAGCTAAAGGCATTTAGTCCCACATTGGCCATGGGATGGAAGTTTGTAGTGTTTAAATAGAGAAAATTGGGAACAAAGGGCGTGCCCTTTGGGTACTTGGAGTTTTCGCGCGCGATTGGGAGGAAACCATGCCCGCACATGCGCGCGTGCCGCCGGTGCCGGGCCAGGCTCGGGCTCAGGACCGGGCTCGGGACTGGGTCTAGGTTCCCTACCCGGCCTGGTTCTTTTTGAACCGGGTCTCACGGGTATGGGTTGCGCGGAGCATACCCGCTCCGCTATCCGGATCCAAACCGCCCCGTCAACGCCAACAGCTGTTTGTAAACCGTCGCGGCGGTTGGACGGTCGTGGCAGTTGAAACGAACTGTTGCAACGGTTCAGTTCGAACCGTTGCAACTGTTGGTTGGGTTCGGACCAAATTGCCCCTCCCGGAGCGCTATAAATAGCGCTCCGTTTTCTCAATTTAAGACACACCAAAATCAATCTGCCTTCTGATTTCTGAAGGAGATCCTCTCTCTGTGTGTCTTAACTTCCATCAAAGGGAAGTGGGAAATCAGTAACTCGGTTTCCAAAGCAAGTGGGGATTCTGCAACTCAGTTTCCAAAGCGGCTTCCAAAAGAGATTCTGCAAAAATTCGTTCTGAAAGAGGGCTCAGAAAATTCAACAGATTCTTTCTAGAATTATTGTCTAAATCTGGGACATCCGAAGAAGAATATTCTTCAACCTTCCTTCTTCCTCTACAGTGGGTGCTCTTCCAAAGTAAAGACAAATATTCTCCCAAAATTTGTCTTTGTCCTGCTGCTTCAATAATCCTGTGAAGGTACTGGTTAACTACGGTTCGACTGTACGGTAATTTGGTAGTGCTATCCAAATACCGTGAAGGAGTGTTGTATCTTGGAGACCAGCGTCTAATAACCCGTTAGCACCGGTGCGGGGGACGTAATTGTCTTAAGGAGATTCGCTTTAAGCGTACCTCACTCCAATTACTGTATAAGTGAATTAACTTTTTTATACAGGGGATATACTAATATTCAGTATATTGAGACTGACTTACACCAGTCTAATTGGTGTTTAACCAAGGAAGGTAATTGAAAGCTGGTTCTTAAATTAAGGAACGTTCTATTGAATGGAAAACCACCCACCTGATATTAACCGACCTGGCCAATTAGATCGGTGATATTTCAGTGAAATTGATTAGCTGTCAGATTGAGTATAGGAACCAACAGGAAGTTGGCGAGACCCAAGTATGACAGATCGGACCCAACCATTCTACACCGGATTCACGAGGAAGTTGGTTGGACCGGGCCTTAAGAGGCAGGATTCGAGGTGAGGATGATGACAACAGGCTACGGTTTATAGAATCGAAGACAAAGCGCATGGAGCTGGCCATGAGAGGCCCAACCTTGAACCCTTGTGTAGCGTGTTACGTGTGCGGCATCGGTAGGGGAGAGATGGTGTGAGCAGTGGTTGCAGTGATCCATGTTGCGAGAGATCGTGTCGATGATAGTCTGTGTGACCGTAGTGGCATAGCTAAGAATTCGAAGTAGGAGGCACAAATAAGTTCAGTATATAATAATATTAAAATTTTAAATAATATTTAATAATAATATTAAATTTCTTTCTGAGAAGCTGAAAGAAAAGAACGGTTCTCAAATTCGAAAACTCATAACGGTTATTCTATTGCATATAAAAGATGTTATTACAAAATAAAACTATAACCTCTTTATCACAACAAGAAACAATTAAATTAAGTTAAAATGTTCATAAACATAGCAAGTTACATGCAAATTGGTAGTGAACTTTTAATTACATTCACATTTTTCATATTTAAAAAGTTTCAACTCTAATCATCAACTTTCATTAATTCTCTAAAATAGTTTAAACCATTCTGTTTGATTAACTAAATGAAAGAAGATTATCATCTGACCAAAGACGTATTCCATACCCTCCAGTGAGCTGTACTTTCCCTTCTTCGCAATTTATTTATTATTATACCCTATACTCATCATTTCTGGCTTCCATTTAACACAGAGATTATACTATAAATTCAAAAAAGTAATGAAATTTGTCATCGAGATAAAACATTCCTTTAAAATTTAACAAACACGAAGCATGAGTCAAACCTTATTCATTTATTGTCATATAAAATGTCTTTATGATTATTTCCCTAAAAGAAGTTTATATTATTACTAAATTAATCAGCAGGAATTTGTAAAAAAAAAAGTTTGAGAAGAGGTTTTTTTTTTGGTTTTCTCAGGGTCGCTGAGAGATATCGCCGATTGGCTATAGTTGCCACCGTAGAGCGTCAGAAAGAGTGAAGTGATAGAGCTTGGGTCTCATAGTCGCTATTCGAGGGTGATCAAGAGCGGAATTTGAGAATTTGGGATTTAGGGATTGAAGACTGAGATGGAAAGGGACAGAAAGGAGTTATGATTTAGGGTATCGAGAATGAGAAAGAGAAGGATCGAGAATTTAAGACTATCGGAACGGTTTCTCTATAGTAGAGATATGAGAGAGAGAGAGAAGGGGGAGAGAGCCATCAGGTTACCTGTTCGGACTCGCTGTGAAGAGGAAATTGAGAGAAAACATATGAGTTTGGGTTAGAAATTTGTGTGAGAGTGGATGTATAATATAGGAGATTAAGGAACAAGTCAACCAGTAGGTAAATAACTTAACCTGTTGATAAAACCATTTTGGCCCGTCGACAGGCTTTTATAAAAAGGTAAGAGTTTGTCAGTTTAACTTAACCTGTCGACAGCACCCTTTTGGCCCGTCGACAGGCATTTATAGAAAGTCAGGGAATTACAGATCTGTCGACAGTGCTCTTCGGCTGTTGATAGGCCTATTGTGAATCAAGATTTCCTTGTTTATTTAGGAGTTATTTTTCAGGGTTCATTTTGTATTCCAATTTATTTATTTCTGTTTCTTAATTTTAGTCTCCTATTTAGAGAAATACTCGTATTTTACTTACCTATATAAAGGTAATTGTATCTTAGATTTTTATTACTCAACTTTTAATCAATATATTTTGAGTTTTCCTCATATTTGCTCATGGATTCGAGTTGTTCACTTTGGCTCGTGAATTCGGCGTTCTTGGTCGTGGATTCAAGTAATTTACCCCTACATGAGGGCTTCTTCAGGGTTCATCAGCGCTAGAACGAGATCTAGCCCCGGTCGCTCATCTTCTTTACTTTCCTGTCTGCATCAGGTATCAGAGCACCGGTGACCGCTCCAACGATGGCCAGAAATGACGACGAGCAATCAAACCTGTCCACAAGGATGGATACTTTTGAAGAGAGGCTCAGCACTCTTGAATTAACCATGCACATTGTGGTCCAAGAACTCAAGAAGATCTCCCTCAAAATTGGTGATCGAAACCTAGCTGATGTTGCGCACCGAAATGGGTTGGATCATCCAGCAAACAACCATCCGCCACCACCTCCACTTTCATCAGGTAATCCTTATCTACCACCTTCACCTCTCTCAAATAATCCTTACCCACAACCCTCACCACTAACCCAAACACCTCCAATTCAACCACTCCTACTATTATCACCCCTATATCAATCACTCTCATATCAACCATGTCCAAAGCAACCACTTTCAAATCACCCAAAACAATTTTCTACACCACCAAACTACCCTCTATGACATCCCCAATTGATGACTTATTCGAGATGAGTTCAACAACCCTGCTTATTAGTATGACAATGTTGGAGATGACGACCTAGCCTATGGAAGGTATAGGATATTCGCTAATCCTTATCCAAATAGGAGAGGCAAATTTCCTGACCCTAATAATGAGGCTATAAACCCTTATCCTAATCATGGTAGAAAGGAGGATACCCAAATCCTCAGGAGTACAAGATGAAGGTTGACATCCTCTTTCAGCGAGAATTTTGATATAGAATCCTTTCTGGATTGGATATACGAGGTGGATGAATTCTTTAACATGGCTTGTATTCGCATGGAGAAAGTCAAATTTCTGTCATATAAACTCAAGAAAAGAGCAGTCGCATGATGAAATCAATTACAAATCTCACTCAGGCTTCAAGAAAAGCAACCCGTGATGACATGGAGGCGCATGAAGTAATTCTGAGAAGATAGATTTCTTTCACCCAACTATCAACAAATCCTCAAAAGTCAAATTGAGTAATGCATGCAAGGTATGAGGACTGTGACGACATACACGAAGGAGTTCTATCGCCTTACGTCACGGTGTGATTTGTCGCCGATGGAGGAGCAGCAGACTGTAAAGTACATCTATAGGTTAAAATATCCCATCCAAGAGCATGTGGCCTTCCATGACTCATACTCTGTCAACGAAGCTCAAAACAAGGCCATAAAGATTGATAGGTTGCAGAACAAGGTTCTACCCTTTAAGAACGTAGTAGAAAAGACATCCGACAACACAAAAACTCAACAAGGTTCCACATCGAATGAACGACCTCCATCCCATAAGGCTATTGACGCCCCTCCAGCAAACCTGGTGACGATATCCAACCTCACTAAAAAGTGCAAGGAGAATCCATTTGTCAAGCCTGGGGTTGGCAAGTGTTACAGGTCTGGCAAACCCGGACACAGGTCCAATGAGTGTCTGAAGAGGAGGCCCGTCAACATGGCAGACTATGAGGACGAAGACGAGGTGTTGATCGAGACCGAGCGAAAGACTCCAACTTTGTCGAAGAAGAGGGAGAAGCAGCCACCTGCATGATCCAGTAGTTGCTATGCAACTAAAAGAATCCCGACACCACGCAAAGGCATCAGATTTTTTACTCAATGTATTCGATAAGGAACAGGGTGTGCAATCTCATCATTGACAATGACAGTTGTAAAAACATCGTCTCTACCACATTAGTGGACTATTTGATGTTAAAGAGGGAGCCATACCCTCACCCCTACACCATTGGGTGGATAAAGAAGAGCCCATGCATAAAGGTAACTAATTTTTATCAAGTCTCTATTTTAATTAGCAAGTTTTATCAAGATTCAGTTACTTGCATTGTTGATATAGATGCATGTCACATACTATTGGGATGACCATGGCAACATGATGTCGATGCAACCCATCAAGGTAAGAGGAAGATATACATGTTCACTTGGAAGGGAAAGAGGATTGCCATGAAGCCAATACCTCCTCTACCAAAGCCGACTAAAGGAGTGAAGCCAAAGTTCATATCCATATGCAACTGGGGCGAGTTCTTGGTGGAGTCCAAAGAGACAAAGCATCGATTTATTTTGGTAGTCAAAGAAGGAGTCGGCATAGCAATTGAAGTTGCTAAGAAGATGAAGCCGATGCTGGAAGAATTTCAAAGAATAGTTCATGACGAGCTCCCAGATGAACTAACACCCATAAGGGATATCAAGTACTACATTGATCTGATCCACAGAGCGAATCTATCCAACCTTTCACACTACTTGATGAATTAAAAAAGAGTAAAGTTCTAAGAGAGAAAGTCCAAGAGCTCATTTAGAAGGGACACATTCGAGAGAGTATTGATCGCGGAAAAACCGTGAACAAAATATGTCGTTTTGAAATCAAGAGTTAAATTGTGTATGCTTTGGCTTCCTCGATACTTCCATTATAGCATAGAGGTTAAAACGAATCGAATCCATAAGGATGGGAGGCGATAGAAACTTACACGGTACGTTCATGTGTGTGTTAACGGTTCTTCAAAGTTTTAAAGAATCAAAAGAAAAGAGAACAAAGAATGAAAAGAGAAGTACGGTGAAACACAAAGAAGTGGGAAACATAGAAAAGAATATATTTGTAGTTTTATTTTTATATCTAAAACAAATTGAAAAAGAAAGAAAACTCATGACTACTAACTACTAATGACTCCACTAACATGCTAACCTCTTAGTGATAATTACCTCACATGTATCATCGGCCATCACTAGTCCTTGGTTCAAGAGCTTTACAAAGCATGACCCATATGTAACTCATCACATTCCAACTCAACAAAACAAGTGCAAGCTACACTTAAACCATCAAAACTAAAAGTAAGCATGGAGTAAGTAAAATTAGCTTGTTAGAGAGTTAGGAAGTTAGACTATAAAATCCATCATCATGAGCTATTAATGGCTCTTACAAGAGCAAGGCCAAGTAGAGGCTATTAGATTCATGTGGATTATCAACTAAGAAGTTAGACTAGTGTTGACTGAATTTTCCTGCACACAAAAATATAGTATTTTAGAATATGATGTGCAAGTCTCAGTTCTAATCCGCGGTAGCAGGGCTATGCGGGTCGTGATCCTCAGGGAGGGACTGCGATGGAAGCGTTAAGCAAGTTATCTCTAAAAATTATCTTTTTATTATTAGTAGTGGTACTTACAATGGATGGTATTTACAATGGGTGGTAGAAAAGAATATGGAGATGATGTGGATTTAATCTACAAAAAAGAAAATAAAAGAAAGGAAAGAAAACTTATCTCTTTAGTCTGCTTGTCGTTTGAACCGTTGCGATGATCTACCTTTTCTTGAAGGCGTACAAGCACGGCTTATGGGATCGTCCGCCTTCTTAATCTACTCTACGAAATGAAAAAACAAGCTATGAAGACCTGTTCATCGCCATGGGCCGTCAAGCTTCCTTCTTCGGCTAGGTATTCTCGAAGCAGTTGGATCTCATGGTGGGCAGACATTAGAGAAAGAAACAATGTAGAAAAACAATGATAGACAAAGATAGAGACACAATAAAACATAAAAAGAACAAAACAAGCTTTGATTTGATTTAAACAATGGAGAAAAATTTACAACTTACACCGGCTGTCACCATCGGTACAAGAGGATCCCTTCCTCCATGAATGCAACATCTCCTCTCAGCTTTCACAAGAAGAAAATAAAATTTACAAAGGTGGAAATAAAATCTAACCTAAAACCTAAAACCCTAGCTTTGGCCCTTTTGCTGGACGCTGGACGCTCTGTACGTTGCACTGCAGGGAATATTTATAGGTGCAGAAGGCTGAGGAGTCCTGGATGAACTTGCCCACGAAATCTGGATTCTGGATCAACTAGATTGCCGCGGTTTTGCCGCGGTTCCGCGGCACTTTTGTGGCTTCTGGCCACGGCTTTGGCGCGTGGCTTCGTCTGGTCCGTCCATCTGGGCGCCTGCTTCTGGAAGTTCGATCCTGGCTCTAAATATTGGGATATGGATATAACTTGGAAATCAAGTTATCTAGACTTTGTATTCTCCAATCTCTTTTAAACGAATTTCCTTCTCATCTTTGGCTTTTATGCACATCCTGCAAGAGTTTAGGGTTGGGTAGAATTCTATCCTTCCCTCATCTTTGATAATTGCAACTTTAGCCCTTGTATATTTGCACTTTGACAATCTGCTATTTGCACTTTGACTCTTGGGCTTCAAATATGGGCTTGGATCTGGGCTTTTGGGCTCTTTAAGCTTTATTTATTGTTAAAATAATAATTCGAAGCCTGCACACAATAAATCACAAAATATTAATAAATGTGC
This sequence comes from Agave tequilana, assembly GCA_038442645.1. NCBI lineage: Eukaryota > Viridiplantae > Streptophyta > Magnoliopsida > Asparagales > Asparagaceae > Agave > Agave tequilana. Next base: position 125,836 of record JAVJIF010001697.1, read on the forward strand.
AGAATTAATGAATAAATATGAAATGTGTTGGTAAATATGATGATAAAATGCACTTTTGACTACCAATCACACCCCCACACTTATCTTTTTGCTCGTCCTCGAGTAAAAACAAAGAAAAAGAAAAAGTTAATCTAACCTAACTCACTTTCGTAGGAATCACGATTGCACTTAGCACGTGCAACAAGCCGTTAAACCTCTAGGTTACCCTAGAGGACGAGTGTTGTCTCGTGAGGGTTTTCAGCGGATTATACACCCACAAAATCCATAAAAAGGAAAATATTTGAATTATATTTGAAGAGACTAAGTAGTCTATAAGTTTTAGGATTATCATTTTTATTCATTCTTCAACCTAGTCTTTATAAAGTCAATTGTTATTCATTTTAGGTAAGGATTAAAATTGAATTTCTAATATAGTCTTTTTCGTTACCAAAAGTCATACGCACCCTTGTGAATCTAGGAATTCCTTAACTTAGACTCTCATGCCTCTTTATTATTTTTATAACATCATCTAATTTTCTTTCGTGTAAGTATCAAGGCTTCTTGAGGCCCTCATACCTAACTAATTGACTATTAGATGTGTTAATATATATATATATATATATATATATATATATATATATATATATATATATATTTTTTTTTTTGGCATGTATAACTCATCTAATTTTCTTTCGTATAAGTATCAAGGCTTCTTGAGGCCCTCATACCTAACTAATTGATTATTAGATGTGTTAATACATATATTATATTTCTTAGTCTTCTTAGGCTTTCTAATCCACCCATGTAACGAACTTAAAGTCGATGACTCCCAAACCGGTTGGCTTTAGGGCACCAGGTGAGAAAACACCCCGCGGACTCAAATTCGAGTGAACTAGGCCCGAAAACTAAGGACTTTATTTTATTTACTCACCTTTAGGCATGAATACTTATGCTTCTTGAGGCACATGTATCAGCTTAATTGGTGATTTTTTTTTTTTTTTTCTTTCTTTTTTTTATGAGGCACAAGGTCTTTGTCTTAGAATCCTAGATATGCATTTGGTATGCACATTTCATTAAGGTAAAATCAAGACTAATTATTTATTCAATTTCTCCTCCTATACCTAAAATTTAAACAATTTATTTATTTTGACCAAGTTTTTAGAAATCCTAATCATGATTTTTCTAATCCTTAAAACTAACTTAGGTTTCTTAAAAAAATAAGTCAAAATACTGTCCTTTTTATAATATTTTTTTTTTAAAATTTTTTTTTATTATCAAATTTTGTTAGTGTCTACTTATGTTAGTATGTTAGTAAAGCCCACCCCCACACTTATCTCATGCATTGTCCTCAATGTATGAATGAATGCATATATGCATGAAACAGAACAAGGGAAGGCGGAAGTTACCTTAGGGTGGTGGTTCCGGAGGTGGTCTAATTGGTCCACGAAATGCGGCCCAAACAAGATAACGTGGTAGTTCACTGGACCTACCTTTATTGACCTCTTTTTTATTTACATATTTACAGTCCCCAGAATGAATAGGATCATGGAAGATCCTCTCGTGAAACTTACTCCCTTTACATGACCAGTCCTGAAAAATCATCACAGAGTCATGGTCTATACCTATGTCCAACAAAAGAATGTGACTTGGTAAAATGGTTGACTTGGACTCAAGAATGATAGGTTCAGGATCTAATACCGACTCAGGAAAGAAACTCAAATCAAGTAAGGTTCAGGAGTCGGGCTAGGATCAAGAAGTGGGTCCAAGTCAAGAAATTGAAACTCAAGTCTACAATCATTTTCCCACAATGGAATGTGACTCAATGTTGGTGATTCAAGTTCAGAAATGATAGGTGTGGGAATCAAAACTGACTCTAAAATATTACCTAAGTCGGGTAACAAAACAGGAGTCAATAATGATTCGGGAATTTGAACTTGATCATAAATTTGGGAATCTAGGTCACATATCTCATTAGTTTCAATCTCATAAAAATGGGAACTTGCCAATTTTTCCATGGGACTTTCAAAATTGCACATTTGGTCAAGTTCAATATGATCATCAAAAATGGGTGATTCAATTTCATGATCTATGGGTATGGGAATAAATGTTGGCTCAGAAAATTGGTCCAAATTGGGTAAGGATACCGGAGTCAACATAGATTCGAAGATGGAAATTGAATCGCAAAGTTGGGGATCGGTTCACATTCATAATCTAATTCAATCTCATTGAAATTAAAACTAGCCAATTTGTCCAAGGATTGGGATTGAGCAAGTTCATATTGATGTGATGAAATTGAATTTTGATCAAGGTCTTCTAAACAGAATGATTCTTGGTTCCTATCAACTTGGTTGGTTCGCTCAAGAATGTTTGAAAGTCTAGAATTTGATCATTCATTATATCTTGCAACCGATCCACTTTTTCTTCTAACCCATCAAATAGATCAATGGTGGACTGAAACCTGGTGATGTAGGAAAAGACGTATATGAAGATACTGGTTGAACAGGTGGTTGACCATATGGCTCAGGGGTATTGAATCCCCATTGACTCTGTGAAGAGTAGTGATGATTATTCCAATCTTGTTCATAGTATTGGGACTGGGGCATGTAATGATTCGGATAAGACCAATCTGGCACACTAGGTTGGTCAAAGTTATGATATGCCGGGTTGGTAATATCCGAATAAGAGGTTGGTGTGTAACATGGATCCTCATTAAAATTGAAAAATTGTTGTTATAGGCCATATCACACAATCACAAACAAAAGAAAAAAAAACAAACAAAAAATTTCTAACCTAAGTTAGGGTAGACCTAGACCTAGACGACTCCTAACTGGTTAGACTGTCCACGGGAGGTAGGGCGTAGACTTTGACCACAAGTTAATCAGCCAGGTCGGGGCAAGAGTGGTGGGAGGTTTTCCGTCAAAGACGTTCCTTAATTAAATAACCACCAATCTTCGGGCTTTCGGCCCTCAATCCCCTTCCTAGACACTGATTTGGCAAGAGTCAACTTCCAGCACTGTTCCCCCTTAGGATAATCTCCTAATTGAGTCCGAGATGTCCCTAGGGCCAACGTCTACTAATTTTTAGTTAGGCTTGGGTTAGTGAGTGCTCAGGATATGATTTTTGGGCTAAGGAAGGGTGATGAAATCCTCACCTTATCTTATTATGGGTTATGCCCTTAAGATGAATTAGTGCAAGTGTACAAGATAAATAGATAAGAATCACTCAAAGCAGAAAAATCAACCAAGAGATGAGTCCTATTCTACATGCAATGCGTACATACCTTGCTTCTCCAGCACTCTTCAACAGTAAAAAAAAATAATTGAAAAGACACGTGCCTAATATGCAAACGTCTAATCAATTTTTATTTTTAACAACAAATAATTTACTGTTGAATTATTAGCAATTTACAGGTATATCACAGAACAAAACAGAATAGAGCAGTAAGCAGTAATTCAAATTTTAGCAATCTGCAAAAAAAACTAAATCAGTAGTTCACTGCACTTGCCGCGGATCCGCGGCTCTGGCCGCGTTTCCGCGACAAAGTTGCAGGCCCTCATGCTCTGCCTTCGAGGGCAGAGGCACTGGGTTGCTGTATGTCCTTGCTGCTGCTCTGTTTCTGTTTCCTGTTCTCCAAACCTGCAAACAGAAAAGAATAAATAATTAGTTAAAAATTAAATTTTTTTATTAGAGAATAACTTACCGTCCCTCCCCGGCAACGGCGCCAATTTGTTGACTGAATTTTCCTGCACACAAAAATATAGTATTTTAGAATATGATGTGCAAGTCTCAGTTCTAATCCGCGGTAGCAGGGCTATGCGGGTCGTGATCCTCAGGGAGGGACTGCGATGGAAGCGTTAAGCAAGTTATCTCTAAAAATTATCTTTTTATTATTAGTAGTGGTACTTACAATGGATGGTATTTACAATGGGTGGTAGAAAAGAATATGGAGATGATGTGGATTTAATCTACAAAAAAGAAAATAAAAGAAAAGGAAAGAAAACTTATCTCTTTAGTCTGCTTGCCGTTTGAACCGTTGCAATGATCTACCTTTTCTTGGAAGGCGTACAAGCACGGCTTATGGGATCGTCCGCCTTCTTAATCTACTCTACGAAATGAAAAAACAAGCTATGAAGACCTGTTCATCGCCATGGGCCGTCAAGCTTCCTTCTTCGGCTAGGTATTCTCGAAGCAGTTGGATCTCATGGTGGGCAAGACATTAGAGAAAGAAACAATGTAGAAAAACAATGATAGACAAAGATAGAGACACAATAAAACATAAAAAGAACAAAACAAGCTTTGATTTGATTTAAACAATGGAGAAAAATTTACAACTTACACCGGCTGTCACCATCGGTACAAGAGGATCCCTTCCTCCATGAATGCAACATCTCCTCTCAGCTTTCACAAGAAGAAAATAAAATTTACAAAGGTGGAAATAAAATCTAACCTAAAACCTAAAACCCTAGCTTTTGGCCCTTTTGCTGGACGCTGGACGCTCTGTACGTTGCACTGCAGGGAATATTTATAGGTGCAGAAGGCTGAGGAGTCCTGGATGAACTTGCCCACGAAATCTGGGATTCTGGATCAACTAGATTGCCGCGGTTTTGCCGCGGTTCCGCGGCACTTTTGTGGCTTCTGGCCACGCGCTTTGGCGCGTGGCTTCGTCTGGTCCGTCCATCTGGGCGCCTGCTTCTGGAAGTTCGATTCTGGCTCTAAATATTGGGATATGGATATAACTTGGAAATCAAGTTATCTAGACTTTGTATTCTCCCAATCTCTTTTAAACGAATTTCCTTCTCATCTTTGGCTTTTATGCACATCCTGCAAGAGTTTAGGGTTGGGTAGAATTCTATCCTTCCCTCATCTTGATAATTGCAACTTTAGCCCTTGTATATTTGCACTTTGACAATCTGCTATTTGCACTTTGACTCTTGGGCTTCAAATATGGGCTTGGATCTGGGCTTTTGGGCTCTTTAAGCTTTATTTATTGTTAAAATAATAATTCGAAGCCTGCACACAATAAATCACAAAATATTAATAAATGTGCAGAATTAAATGAATAAATATGAAAATGTGTTGGTAAATATGATGATAAAAATGCACTTTTGACTACCAATCAACTAGTTAGTGGTTAGTAGTTAGTTGTCGTGAGAGAAAAAATTAGCTAACATGTAAAAGGAGTTAGATAGAAAACAAAGAGAGGTAAAGAGGGCACCTTTCATAACTTGTCACCTTCTATTACAAGCACTCTTGCATTCCAAACATGTATCACTCTCTCTCCTAATATACATGTATCACTCTCTCTCCTAATACAAGATCAAAAATAAATGAAATACAAAGAGGAAGAAGAAGAAAAACTAACCTAAACTATAATATGGAAAAGAAAACTATACAACTCTCTGGATATCCCCCTCTTCAGAGCACAAAGGGGGATTTATAGGCTAAAGGGGCACCAATGGGGCTGTACAGAGCCGCGCGTCGAATCTTGGCGCGCAGCTCCACAAGATTGCCGCGAAAACGCGACATTTGCCCCGTTTTTGCAGTAATACTTGAGAGGCACGCGCAGCGTTGCGCGCTTCCCAGATGTCCCCCTGTCGGATGTACTTGCTGGTTTTCGGATTTGGGCCCTAGTTTTGACGAAACCACCCTCCAAAGTCAATGGCTATCTTAATAGCCTTTAATCACCAATTAAATAGTGATTTAGGGTCTTCTTCTTCATTGTTCACTATGGACCTAAAAACACGCAAGAGAGGTTTTATTAGCAGAATTTAATATTAAATAAATGTGAAGATGTGGTATGAAATATGCATTTTTAGAGACAAATCACACCCCCACACTTATCTTTTGCTTGTCCCGAGCAAAACAAAAAACTAAAGAATTATTACACCACTTCGCAAGTGACGCGATTGCACTGAGCATGTGTAACAAGCCGTTAAACCTCTAGGTTTCCCTTAGAGGAGGATTTTTATCTCCTGAGGGTTTTCAGCAGATTGCACCTACAAAATCCATAAAGAAAGAAATTAAATGTTAGTATTTTGAAAACACATTTTCAAATAGAGAAAAGTAATATTTTTGCGAAAATATAAATGATCCAAGGTCATAGGTTAACCAGAAATTAATCTTCTTTAAACTAAGTCAAAATGCAAAATCTTGTTATAAATTAAATGTAAGAACTTAAAATTGAATTGACTCTTTGATCTTTCATAAAACTCTTAAAAAAATATGCACTTTGTGAACTGTGAAGATTTTTGGGATATTGACCAAAACTTTCATGCCATTGATTTGTGTATATTTATTTTTTCTTTTTTTTTCTTCCCTTACTTTTCTTAGGCTTTCTTATTTATCCGGGTAGTGAGCCTTTTGCCGGTGACTTCCAAACCAGATGATCTTAGGGCACCAGATGAGAAAACATTCCTCAGACTTAAGGACTCGAGTAAATAAGGCAACAAAACTAAAGGGGCTATTTTATTTTTGTCTACCGTTTTAGGTGTCAATAATCATGCTTCCTGAGGCATAATTACCCAACTTCAATAAGTTATTTTTATTATCATCAATTTTTTTATTATATATATTTTTATGGCATTTTTAATCTTTGTTTCAATCCCAAAAATTGTGTAAGTATGAAGTGCATAAATCTAAGGCAAAAATTCAAGATGAAATTATCTTTTAAATCTGACTTTATATCCTAAAATTTAAACAAGATCTATTATTTTTACTTCGTTTAAAAATTCATAATTTTAGGCCTTCCTAATTCCTAAGATAATCTTAATTTTCTTAATAAATCAAAACTATTTATCTTGTTTCAAAAGTTTTGTAAAAAGAAAAAAAAGAGTTTTTGTATAAAAGAAAATTTTTAAAAATTTCCTAAGAAGAAGTGTAAAAGAAAGAAATGTAAAACTAACTACGTTAGTAAATCCTTCCCCACACTTATCTCATGCATTGTCCTCAATGCATCGTGAATGTGTATATACATGAAACAAATGGAGAAGGAAGGAAAATTACCTCATGGTGGTGGCTCCGGTGGTGGTCTGATTGGGCCAAGCATTGTTACCCAATCAGGATAATGTGAATCTTGAAGGAACCCACCAATGACCTCTCTAATATGACCCAATAAAAGAATGATTGAATGAATGGTCTTATTTAAATATTTATTCCCATCTAATTTTCAATTTTTAAAAATAATTACTGAGTCATTTTCTTCAACATCATTGTCCAACAATGAAGTGTGATTTTGAAAGATGAGTGATTTGGACTCAAATGGAACAGGAGTAAAAACCAACACTGACTCGGGAATTTGACTCAGATCAAGTCGAGAGTCAACAATGAGAGTCGAAATTGGTTCAAAAACATGGTCCAAACCAAAGAATTGATGTTCACACACTTTCCCCAACAATGAAGTGTGATCATAAGAGATTGGTGATTCCATTTCACGGTATATTGGTATAGGATTCAATGTTGACTCCGGAATAGAGAAAAAATCTGGTAAAGATACCGGAGTCACTATTGAACCAAAAAGTGAAATGGCATTACCAATATAAGGTTCAGGATCACATTCAGGTTCAATTTCAATTTCAGGAAAGGGATAACTTGTCAGAATGTCCAGGCGACTTTCATAACTTGGAGTTTGGTCAAGTTCAAATGTGTGTTCTAAAATTGAATCTGAATTCCCAAAATGACATGATTCATGGGTCCAATCAGTTGAGTTAGGGATATAAGGATCGGTCAAAGGTTGATAAGAAAGATTTTTCTCGCTGTCATTGATCAATTCGCTCATAAGTGAGTCGAACCTACTAATAGGCCGTTAACAGAATTTGGATTCGGAATCATGTCTTCCATACTCTTTACAATTGGTTCTTCTTGAAAAGGTGAGTATGTAAGTTGGTTTTGAAAATTATGGTAAAATTGTGAGTCTATCGGATTTTGTGATTGCTGCTCGGACTCACGTAAGGGTTCTGTACTCAAATCTAGTATTGATGGTTGTTCATTTTGAATCGATGAGACTGAAAAAGATAAATAGGATTCTTGAAAATTTGTTGAGATGATGAGTCCAACATGTTTTGCATTCTTTCACAAAAGACTTCCAAACGCTTTTGTAGCTCAAATTCTTCTTTAATTGGATGCTCTAGAAAAGGAGTATGTAGAGTTTGATGTGGGAAGGATTGTGAATTGAGCAAATTTTGAACTTGTTGTGGGGACTCTTCCATACTCCTTTCTAAATCAGATTTTTCTTCGGTTGGTGGAACAGGAAAAGGAGTATATGAACCAAAATCGGGTAATGAACTATGTGTAAATTGTGGACAAGGCGGTTGAAAATTTGACTCGGGGGAGGTAAATCCCTATTGACTCAGTGAAGAGTTGAAATTATTTTGAAAATTATAGTCATATAATTGAGGATATGGGTCAAATTGAGTCAGATAATCCCAACTCAGCATATAAGATTGGTTCATGTTGTACATAGCTGAGTTGGAGTTATCCGAGTCAATTGAGGTCGGTGTGAAATTTGAATTTATATTATAATTGAAAGAATTATTGTTGTTAAAATCCATTTCACAATTTATAAAAAGGAAAAACAAACAAATAAACGAACAAAGAAAAAGAAAAAGAAAAAGAAAAAGAAAGAGAAAATAAGCCTATGCTAGGGTTGACTTAGACGTAGATGACTCCTAAATGGTTAGACTATCCACGGGGGGTATATTGTCAGAAGCGGACTACAAGTTAATCGACCAGGTAGGGGCAAGATCAGTGGGAGGTATCCATGCTGGAGCAACGGGCCTAATTATGCCAAACCACTATTCTTCGAGGTTTTGCCTCTCAATCCCCAACCTTAGACACCGATTTGGCAAGAGTCAACTTCTAACAACTTTCCCCTTAGGTCAATCTCTTAAATGAGTCCGAGATGTCCCTAGGGGCCAACGTCTAGAAAGTTTTATTTAGGCTTGGGCTGTGTGAGTGGGGAGGTGATTTTTGGGCAAAGAGAGGGTAATGACTTCCCCACCTTATGTTGTCTTGGGTTTTGCCCTTAAGTTTAATTTGTGCAACTGTGCAATATAAATAAGAATGAACACACAAAGAGAGTTAATCACCCTCGTGTTTGTCCTAACTATATGTTATGCAATATGTACACAACAACGCACGAACAAAATACAATATATTAGAATAAAAATTTACACGTGCCTAGATGCAAATGTCTAAACCGTTTTAAAGCATCCAATTTTCGTATTTTAGTTCCTAAGTTATTATAGTGCACAGGTAAAAAATATTAGCAAAAGAAAAAATAGAAGAATTTACCCAACCACACAAGAACAACTGTGGACGTCTGCAATGCTAAAGGATTTGACCTGTACACTAAAAAACAAAGAAGAAGAGTTAACAAAAACGTGAAATCAAACCGTTCCCATTCCCGGCAACGGCGCCAAAATTTGATCGCGAGAAAACCGTGCACAAAATATGTCGTTTTGAATCAAGAGTTAAAGTATGTGTGCTTTGGCTTCCTCGATACTTCCGTTATAGAACAGAGGTTAAAACAAGTTGAATCCACAAGAATGGGAGGCGATAGAAGCTTACACGGTATGTTCACGTGTGTGTTAACGGTTCTTCAAAATTTTAAAGAATCAAAAGAAAAGAGAACGAAGAATGAAAAGAGAAGCACGGTGAAACACAAAGAAGTAGGAAACATAGAAAAGAATATATTTGTGATTTTGTTTTTATATCTAAAATAAAGTGAAAAAGAAAGAAAATTCATGGTTACTAACTACTAATGACTCCACTAACATGCTAACCTCTTAGTGATAGTTGCCTCACATGTATCATTGGCCATCACTAGTCCTTGGTTCAAGAACTTTACAAAGCATGACCCATATGTAACTCATCACATCCCAACTCAACAAAATAAGTGCAAGCTATACTTAAACCATCAAAACTAAAAGTAAACATAGAGTAAAGTAATGTTAGCTTGTCAGAGAGTTAAGAAGTTAGAGTGTAAGATCCATCATTATGAGCCATCAATGGCTCTTGCAAGAGAAAGGCCAAGTAGAGGCTATTAGATTCATGTGGATTATCAACTAAGAAGTTAGACTAGCTAGTGGTTAGTAGTTAGTTGTCATGAGAGAAATGATTAGCTAAACATGTAAAAGGAGTTAGATAGAAAATAAAGAGAGGTAAAGAGAGCACCTTTCATAGCTTGTCACCTTCTATTACAAGCACTTTTACATTCCAACATGTATCACTCTCTCTCCTAATATAAGATCTAAAATAAATGAAAAATACAAAGAGGAAGAAGAAGTAAAACTAACCAAAACTACAATATAGAAAAGAAAACTATACAACTCTCTGGATATCCCCCTCTTTAGACACAAAGGGCTATTTATAGGCGAAAGGGGCACCAACGGAGCTGTAAGGAGCCGCGCTCGAATCTCGGCGCGCGGCTCCACAAGATTGCCGCATAAACGCGGAATTTATCACGTCTCCACGGCAATAGTTAGGAGGCACGTGCAGCGCCGCCTACCGCGCGCTTCCCGATGTCCCCCTGTCAGATGTACTTGCTGGTTTTCAGATTTGGGCCCTTGGTTTTGACGAAACCACCCTCCAAAGTCAATGGCTATCTAAATAGACTTTTAATCACCAATTAAATAGTGATTTAGGGTCTTCTTCTTCATTGTACACCATGGACCTAGAAACATGGAAGAGAGGTGTTATTAGCAGAATTTAATATTAAATAAATGCGAAGATATGATATGGAATATGCATTTTTAGAGACTAATCAAGCATGAGTCAATGCACAATACCGGCTCTTTTGACACCAAAGAAGAATGGGGATTGGCGCATGTGTGTGGACAGCAGAGCCATTAACAAGATCACTATCTAATATCGATTCCTAATACCTCGCCTTGATAATATGTTTGATAAATTAGAAGGATCCTACATATTTTCTAAGATTGATTTCAGGAGCAGCTACCATTAGATTCGCATTAGGCCGGGAGATAAATAGAAGACGACATTCAAGGCTTCAAAAGGATAGTACGAGTGGATGGTCATGCATTTTGCGCTATCCAATGCACTAAGCACTTTCATGAGGGTAATGAACCAAGTGCTTAAACCTTTCTTGGGTAAGTTTGTGGTTATCTACTTTGATGATGTCCTTATCTACAGCCTTACTGAGGCCGAGCATCTAAAAAATTTGCGGGAAATGTTCACGGTTTACAAGAAATTGAGTTGTACATCAACCTGAAGAATTGTAATTTCATGACCACGAGCCTGATATTCTTGGGGTTCATTGTCAATTTGCAAGAGATTCATGCAGACGAGGAGAAAGTCAGGGCCATCCGAGATTGACCCACACCAAAGAGTGCTATTGAAGTAAGGAGCTTTCATGATTTAGCCACTTTCTACTGACGATTCATCTGCAATTTCAGTACTTTTATAGTGCCTATGACTGATTATTTGAAGAAGAAGAGTCCTTTGTTTGGACTGACGAAGATGAGAGAGATTTTGCACTCATCAAGGAGAAACTCACTAACGGCCCCATCTTAGCTTTTCCAAATTTTGAGAAAGTGTTCAACCTAAAGTGTGATGCTTGGAGAGTGAGCATTAGAGTAGTATTCTCACAAGAGAAGAGACCCATTGCTTTTCTCAGTAAAATGTTAAATGAGGCAAGATAAAAGTGATCAACATATGAACAGGAGTTATTTGCAGTGTACCATTTATTGAAGTCATGGGAGAGCTATCTATAGCTAGTGACTTCATGTTATTTCCAGATCATCAATCACTCCAACACTTCAAAAACAAAAACACATAAATAAAATATATGCAAGAGGTGTTGGCCCAGAGGCCTATCACTCTAGTTTTGATGATGATTAACTCATGTAATTATAGTTTACTAATGATCTTGTGCTAAATTAGTTTCAGATATTTGATCAAGATCTTAGTAGGTGTTTGGCTTCAACAAAGAAGTTTTGGAGCTAACAAGTGTAGATTCAAGAGCTCGCGCGTCAAGATCGCATCTAGCATTCGGTTGGAGTTAAGTTCATTGGATCGCGTTTGGATCGAGTCGGCTTGGAGATAAGAAGACTTTGGTTTGTTTAGTTTAGAATATTTAGATCTTGTGTAAAGGTAGATAGTATTGATATGCTCAAGTTCAGACACACACAAGTTTAATGTTTGGTTTTCAGCTTAACCGGGTTTTGAATTTCAAGTTCAATATCACAAAAATGGTTCAAATTGTTTATAATATGTATTTAATTTTAGTCACACATATTTGTATTTCAAAGATCTTATAAGAAACTATTTTTGTGGAATTTATGTGATTTTATGAGATTTTATGGAGGTTAAAAAGATAAGTTTTTAATCCCTAAAAAATCCCAGCCAGACTGACTGGCGGTCCATCGAGCCGGTCGACGGAAACGGTCGACCAATGTGCACGAAGACGTGCACATGGCCAGCGACAAAGACCGGTCGACCACACAGTCGACCGACTAAGAGCACCCCACTCTCACGTGCTGGCCGGTCGACCGGACAGTCGACCAATAGCTTTGGCCAGTCGACTGGGCGGTCGACCAGAGGCACAACGGTCAGAAATATGACCGTTGCACCGGTCGACTGGGCGGTCGACCGAAAGGGCATTTTTACCCTTTCCTGCTGCCAACGGGCAGAAATTTTTGGAGGCTATATATGTGCCTTCTCTCGAGTTGTTTTACACAAGTTTTTAAAGAGCAAATTTTCCATCTTCTTAAGTGTTTAACAGCAAGTTTTTAAAAGAGTTTTTGTGATTAAAAGATTTATCTTTATTTATTTTCAAGGGTTGGAATATTTCAAAGAAAAGAAAGTCTTTTGGGAATTGGTTTTGATCTTGATTTCTATATCTATTTGGAGATTTTTTTCAATTGTTTTTCTTTGTTCCAAACAACTTGTTTTCTCACACTTGAGCTATCATATATATCCTATCTATAGGATCTTGTTTTTGTGAGAAAAATTGGTTTGCGTTCTTTGTGATCACCAAAGTTGTTTGTGATCTTTGTGATCACCAAGAGTTATAATTTTTCTTTACTTTGGGTATCCCTCTATGTGTAAAGGTGATTATGTTTCGTATCCCTCTAAGTGTAGAGGTGATTGCGGTGGAGTTTGGCTTTGTGCCTTATCCCTCTAAGTGTAGAGGTGATATTTATTTGGTTTAGTGCCTTATCCCTCTGGTGAGAGGTGATAGTTATTGTACCTTGCCTCTTGTGTAGAAGTTGTTTGTTAGAGAGAGGAGTTGTGTACTCCTAAATTATATTTACTCAAATCCTCAGTGAAAATTCCCTGTGTGGGAAGTTCTGTGTGGACGTATAGTGGAATCCTTCTGTGTGAAGGTGGGGACGTAGAGCAGTGGCTCGAACCTCGAAATATATCTTGGTATTTGCGATTGATCCACTATCTTTAAACTCTCTCTTTTATACCTTGCATTATTTCATATTGTTCATATCTTATATGCTTGGTATTGATTGTGTGCCTCACTAGTGTTGAACCAAGAGAGCTTCATATAGCACCTCAACTCCTATTTAGAGGAATTTAGAGGAGATAGTCCAGAGCCCTTCATCGGGAATTTGGCTACACTCTTTGGTTACACTTAGTGTGTTGCATTTTATTTTTAATTCTGCATTATTTGTCATTAGATTAGCCATACACCTATTCACCCCACCTCTAGGTGTATTTTCAATTGGTATAAAAGCCTACGCTCCTGATATAAGGTTTATCACCTAGGAGTGAGACCTTAGTTAGCTAATCTAATATTGCATTTGCACACATCTAGTTTATACTCTAGTGAATTTCATGACCCCTCCTATGTTTGATGTTTCCAACATCGATATATGGAAGCTTAAGATGAGTATATATCTCAAGAACCTAGGAATGCATGTGTATCTTGCCCTTACCAAAAATCTTATCTTGATAATGAGAAGCATATAAAGGCCAATGCACAAGCCCTAGATGCACTTAGGCGCACTCTAAGTAAAGAATATCTTATGATAGTTTCTCATTGTGATTCCGCTTTTGCAGTGCGGAACACTTTGACCTCTCCCGAGCTTCAGGCGACTAACTATGTGGAGAAGGAACCCTTGGTGGATGAGTCTGATGAAACTTGCTATATGGTCCGACGCATTAACTCCCTTGAGGTAAACTCGGACACCCATCTAAATGATTGTGCTAATTTTCAGGTGATGATTATGTTGATGCTTTAAATGAAGAACTATCTATTGTTTGTGAAAACTTGTTAGAAAAATATAACTTTTGAAAAAGAAAAGTTTTGCATTAAAAGAAGAAAATAAAAATTTATTTTCTAAACTTGATATTGTTTTGCAAGAGAGGGATGAGATTTCAATTGAAAGGGACTCATTGAAATCCCAACTTGACCTTACTCTAAATGAAAACAAAATTTTGAAAAATAAAAATAATTATGATATTGTTTTGAAAAATGAAGTTCTATCTTCAAAACTTGATTTTCTTTTAAAAAAATAATTTTTTGAAAAATAAAATTATTTCTATTTCAAAAGAACTAGATTTGGTTTCAAAAGAAAATAAAACTTTGAAAATAATTTGTCTTTCCATGTTTGTCATACTACTATAAATTCATCTTCTATTAACAAATATGTTGCATGCTCCGCTTTGTCTTCAAGTATTAAAAATGATATATGTATGTTGAAGAAAAGTGTAGATTATTTGAGTTCCACTTTGAGCCAATGTGCCATGAACCACACACGGTTGGAATCCATGTTTCACAAGAAACATGCTCCTCATATGCATGCACACAAATTACAACATACACATGCTCATCATGCTCACACGCATGACAATATGTATGATCATTTGTACACTTGTACACATTGTGGACGTAAGGGTCACCTTGTAAGATTTTGTTATGATAGATTAAATGATTCAAATTTTGCAAATAAATTTGTTTAGGTTAGGAAAGATGCTAACCCCTATGGACCCAATAAGGTATGGGTACCAAAATTTACCCCTATTGTATTTGATGTAGGCGTGGGCTCTCACTTGACGTGAGAGTATTGGTGCCTTGATGGTGAATGCTTTTGTGCTTGATGGATACTACTTTGGATGCATCACCTTCAAGAAAGTTTGGTGGGAGGACCACCATGGTTTAGAGATTTAGACATTAGTCCTAATGGTTTTGGTAACTATCTCTAACTCCCATTTAGTTTACATGCTTTCATATTGTTAATTTTTAGCATGTTTTGATTTTTCATGTTCATTATATTAGATGCAATGTAAATTAGACTAGTGATATACATAGATAGTCTTTTGAGATACACCCATGTTCATATGGATTTACATTCTTTTGTATTCTCACTCTAGTTTAGCTATTGTGCATATCCTAGATCTAAAGCATGAGCATCTACCCTAATGATCTTATTGGTTTATGTTTTATTTTATGCTTCATGTTTTAATTACATGTTTAGATGCAGTTTTCATTTAAACTTGTGTTTATACTTGTACAACTAATGAGCCGCATTTGATTTTTGTATATTTGTGCTTAATTGCTCATTTGTACCCATTAGATATACTAGTATAGCCTAGTTTTGATGATTCGTGCATTTCAACTTGTATTCCCTATTTTGTACATATTTTCATAATAATATGTTTAGCTTCATGTATATGTTAATTTTGTCTAAAACTTTAGATATACATGTATATCCTTGAGTCACTTGCTTGTAATGCAAATTTTATTATGAACTCATGTATGTTTGGGATATGTATGTATACTTCTAGTTTAGACAAAACATACATTAACCTTGAAGCCTATTTAGTTTTGATGATTTTCATATTTTGAGAAGGAATTTCATATTGAGCTTAAATGCCTTATTTCCATGATTTTGTTGATTATATGACTTTTTACACTCTATGTTTGATGTTTACTCATGATTTATTTTTATGAGATTATATGAGTTTTATTGCTATTTGAGTGTCGATGATCGTGTGGTTTTCATGTTTTCATGAATTCATTCTTGTTTTATTTCTTTTTTGAAGAATTTCGTACTAGTTTTTAAGATTATCATAAAACTAGTTGCGTATTCTTTTATTTTGGAAGAGTTTTCAATTATATTAAATTTATTTTCAAATCCTATTTTTGAAAACCCCTTCCTTCTAAGGGCGGCTGGATAGGCGATCATGCCTTGTATGCTCAATTGAATATCTATTTAACATGTTCATGAACGGGGAGGTAATTATGAATTATACACTTGATCCTCATATATTTTCAATTTGTATCAAAATTGATATTTTTATGTTTGTATACTCATATGTGTTTTCTATATATGTATGCTTCAAATTTTAATAGTATCAATTTCGATTGGTATTTACATTTTCATACATACACACACACACACACACACACACACACACACACACACATATATATGATTTGATTGTGCTTATAATAGCTTTACATCTTAAAGCACAAATTATGTTTATACTAACCTTGATTTACTGCTTAATGTCAATTATTTTTCAATTGGTATCTTATACAAGCTTATGCATTGTTTTTATTAGTATTTCATAAAGGGGAGAAAACTTCGTATTTTATTTTCAATTGGTATCTTACTTTCACTCTTTATGGTGAAAAATACTTTGTTTTGGTATATGCTAACATTTCAATATTGGTATCAATAATCTTAAATTGGTATTATTCTAAATTTTGTATCCTTATTGCAAAATGAGTTGTGTTTACCCAAAAAAATTTGGTTTATATTTTCAATCAGTTTTTACTTTCAATTGGTATCAAGAATTACAATATATATTTCAATTGGTATCAAAAACATACAATATTTCATTTTCTATTTGTATCAAAAATTTATAAGATATTTTTCATTGTTATCTTTTGGTATCTTAAAAATTTTGTTTATTTTCAATTGGTATCATAAATTGGTATCATAATGTTTTAATATATAACTTTATCATAAATTGGTATATTTTCAATTGGTATCTTAAATATTGTTTGATTTATTTGAAAAACACCTAGAGGGGGGGTGAATAGGTGTAATTACTAATCTAACAATCTTTTTAAAACTAAGATGAATGAATGGTGCAACGATATCTCAAAACAAGACTAAGAGCCGAATACCCCGTGAAGGGTGAAAAACACCTAGAGTGGGGGGTGAATAGGTGTGAATGCTAATCTAATGATTTTTTTAAACTTTAATTAAATGAGTGATGCAACGATCTCTCAAAACACGACTAAGAGCCGAATACCCCTTGCGAGGTTCTGAACTCCTTCCTCCCAATTCCCCTTAAAATGGGTTAGAGGTGCGCAATGCAACCGTGTTGTATTGAGGTGTGATCGATCAATGCCAAGTATGATGATGTAAAAATAAAATGCACACAATGTAACACAACAAGTATAGCAAGTAAAGTAAACAAGACAAGATTGCACAAGTAGAGGGTTAGTTCTCAAGCAAATAATTCAAGACAATATAAAGCAAGAGAAATTGAAAGCAAGAATAACGCAAAGGCAATCGCAAACAAGATGATTTGTTTCGAGGTTCGAGCACACTTGCTCTAGTCCCCGCCTTCACCTCCGTGAAGGGTTTCCACTATCCACCGAGGATGCCTTTACAATTGGTCTACCGAAGACCGAGCACCGAGCTCCACCAAGTACAAAGGACCTCTACCGAAGAGGTTGCTCCACAAAGAAGGAATTACAAGAACAAAGTGATCACAACTTGATCACTACACTTTTTCTCAATCTCTTTTACAAACACTCTCACTTCAATTACAACTTCACTATAGAATGATTATAGGATTTTTGGCTCTATGAAGTGTGGTGAGAAAACTTTCAGTTGTAGAGTGATATAGAGAATCAAACACAACTGAAAAACAATCTTGAAAGAGTAGGAATTGAAAGCTTCAAACAATTTTTCTTTTCTCTTTTGAAAACAACAAAACTTGAGGATTTTTCTAAGTGAAATGCAAGAGAGACTTCTCCTCTATTTATAGGCTTAAAAATAGGTTAAAAACAATTTATTTTTGTCTTATTTTCTCTGAAAAAGCTCCCCAACAAATCTCCAAAAATCTGTTAAAGCTGAAACAAAAAACAGATTTTTCAGAACTGCCCAAAGAGGAAAGAGCCGTTGCTAAGTTGCAGGCTTGGCGGTCGACCGGTCCGGTCGACCGCCAGCCTAGCTGGAAGTAGCCGTTGGCTCCCGGTCGACCGGTCCGGTCGACCGACCCAAAAGGAGGAAACACAGTTTCCTTCTTCCGGTCGACTGGTCCGGTCGACCGAAAATTCCCGAGAGCAGAATGCTCTCCGTCGGTCGACCGGTCCGGTCGACCGACGGACATGCACAAACAGTGCATGTCCAGACACAGCTCCGGTCGACCGGGCCGGTCGACCGATGTTGCCTGAAACTGGAAAACTGGGCTGTTTTGAGTTAGAAAAATTTTGATAAATATTTTAAAAATACATATAGCTAAGTATTATGCAGAAAATAGTTTATACACATGTTTTAAACAAGTTTTTCAAGATATAAAGCTTTGGTACATGTATATATAAACTAAGGCATAAAACTTAGAAATAACCATTTTCAATAACCATTTTCAAATCATAGGTAATACATGAAACAAGTGTGTGTGCAAATCCTAGAGCCAAATTTCCTATATTCAAACTTTAACATTCTAAACTTACAAACTTCTAAAGGACTTCAAGGCAATGCTTCAAGATGGGCTATCTTCACTTGATCTTCAATTTTGCATCTTGAGCCCAATTGGAGTTGACTTGAGTCCAAAACCTTGTATTTGTGAGAGAAGACTTCTAGTATGAATAGAAATCTGAAAACATACTTAAACAACAAATGTTATTAGTACAAATAACTAATATGTTTTGTAATCATCAAAATACACTAAACAAGGGTGATTGTAACCTTGGGCTAACAATCTCCCCCTTTTTGATGATGACAAAACATATAAGTTATTGAAACAAATAAAGGAGGAAAAGCTTGGAAAGCTCCCCCTCAAACAATGCTATGTATTTATCATGAATATGAAAAGCTATGTAAGCATACATAAAGCATTTAACAACACAATAGTTTTTTTTTTTTTTTTTTTTCATGTCCAAAAACTCAAATAAACACAAACTTTCTTTTTCTTCATGAAATGAAACTCAAATAGTATCAAACTTAGAAAGTTTAAACTTAAACACTTATTTTCCAAATATCAAGAAATATCAACAAACTTATTCTCCCCCTTTTTGTCATACATCAAAAAGGGTTAAAACAAAACAATTGAAAAACAATTTTTAATTTTAAGAATTCATAATACAAACATTCAACTCACCACAAATAAATGAAAATCTAGCATAGTCTAGAGGTTTAGTAAAAATATCGGCAAGTTGAAAATCGGTAGAAACATAATCAATATCAATATCACCTTTCTCATAATGATCTCTAAGAAAGTGATACCTAATGTCAATGTGTTTGGTTTTACTATGTTGATTTACATTCTTTGTCATGTGAATAGTACTAGTATTATCACAAAATATTTTAACATGATCAAAGTGTAAATCATAGTCAAGGAGAGTATGTTTCATCCAAAGAACTTGTGCACAACAAGTTCTGGCTGCAACATACTCCGCCTCGGCGGTTGATAGGGCTACCGAATTTTGCTTTTTGGAAGACCAAGATACAAGACAATTACCTAAGAATTGACATGTTCCACTTGTGCTCTTCCTATCTACCCTACAACCCGCATAGTCGGCATCCGAAAAACTCTTCATTTCAAATA
This sequence comes from Agave tequilana, assembly GCA_038442645.1. NCBI lineage: Eukaryota > Viridiplantae > Streptophyta > Magnoliopsida > Asparagales > Asparagaceae > Agave > Agave tequilana. The sequence continues at coordinate 145,576 of JAVJIF010001697.1, forward strand.
ATCCGGTTTTAGGATACCATAAACCCATTTCAATAGTGCCCTTAAGGTATCTAATTATGCGTTTAACCGCAATTATGTGAGATTCTTTAGGACAAGATTGAAAACGTGCACAAAGACAAACGGAAAACATAATATCCGGCCTACTAGCCGTCAAATAAAGCAAGCTACCAATCATGCTACGATATAATTTAATGTCTACACTTTTACCTTGTTCATCCTTGTCAAGCTTTGTAGTTGTTGCCATGGGAGTTTTGCTTACTCTTGATCCTTCAAGCCCAAACCTTTTGATTAGTTCCTTTGTGTACTTGGCTTGATTGATGAAGATCCCATCCTTCCTTTGCTTGATTTGGAGTCCAAGGAAATAGTTGAGTTCCCCCATCATAGACATTTCGAATTCATCCTTCATGCATGATTCAAAAGCTTTGCAAAGAGATTCATTAGTAGAACCAAAAATAATATCATCCACATAAATTTGCACAATAAGAATATCTTTTTCTACATGTTTTGTAAACAAGGTTGTATCAATTTTACCTTTCTTAAAACCATTTGAAGTCAAAAATGAAGAAAGTCTTTCATACCAAGCCCTAGGGGCTTGTTTTAAACCATAAAGAGCTTTATCTAATTTAAAAACAAAATCCGGATGTGTAGGATCAACAAACCCGGGGGGTTGTTCAACATACACCTCCTCTTCAATAAATCCATTTAGAAAAGCACTTTTAACATCCATTTGAAATAATTTGAAATCTTTATATGAGGCAAATGCTAGTGTCATCCGTATGGCTTCAAGCCGTGCTACGGGTGCAAAGGTTTCTTCAAAATCGATCCCTTCGATTTGAGTGTAACCTTGGGCAACTAACCTAGCCTTGTTTCTAACTACATTACCCGATTCATCCAACTTGTTCTTAAAGATCCACTTAGTACCAATTGTTGGTCTATCGTGGGGCCTAGGAACAAGGTGCCAAACTTGGTTGCGCTCAAATTGATTGAGTTCCTCTTGCATGGCTAGCAACCAATATGAATCGGCCTCGGCTTCGAGGACATTTTTGGGTTCAATATGAGAAATAAATGCATAGTTACCACAATAGTCATGAAGTCTAGAGCGAGTGGTTACCCCTTTTGATACTTCACCTATGACGAGGTCCTTGGGATGATGTGGATTGTATCTCCAATCCTTTGGTAGTGGTTGAGTAGGCTCCACCTCATGTGTTTGATTTTCATTCCCTTGTGCCTCTTCCACTTTAGCTTTGCTTCCTTCATCATCCTTTGGTTTGTCTCCCATAGTAGAAGCATCCTCCAAGGTCACTTTCTCCATACCTTCATCCAATGCATCTATTTCTACAACATTCTTAACAAACTTGTTAGATTCCTCAAACTTAACATGAATAGACTCTTCAATAGTCAAAGATGATCTAATGAAAACTCTATAAGCCTTACTAGTATTTGAGTAACCTACAAAAATAGCCTCATAAGATTTAGGATCAAATTTTCCCAAATTATCTTTTGTATTTAAAACAAAACATTTGCATCCAAAAACTTTGAAATAAGAAACATTTGGTTTTCTAGAAAAGTACATTTCAAAAGAAGTTTTAGTAGTATTTTTACACAAGAAAACACGATTAGATATGTAGCATGATGTATTAACGGCCTCGGCCCACAAATAATGTGGTAGACCATATTCACTTAGCATTGTCCTAGCCATCTCTTGTAATGTTCTATTTTTCCGTTCAACTACTCCATTTTGTTGTGGAGTTCTAGGACAAGAAAGTTCATGCTTTATTCCATGTTCATCACAAAAAGTGGTAAAGGGTTGGTTAATGAATTCACCTCCTCTATCACTTCTTATTCTCAAAATCAAAGAATCTTTTTCTTTTTCTACTCTTTTCTTAAAAGTTTGGAAATACGAAAATGCTTGGTTTTTGTGTTCAAGAAAGAAAACCCATGTAAATCTTGAGAAATCATCAACCAAAATATAAGCAAATCTATTCCCACTTAGACTTTTAGTTTGTGTAGGGCCAAATAGATCCATATGGATTAACTCCAAAGGACGTGATGTCATGATATCCTTAATTGACTTGAAAGAAGACTTAGTTTGTTTCCCAAATTGACATGCGTCACAAACTCGGTCCTTTTCAAAATTCAAGCAAGGAATACCTTTCACCATTTCCTTTGAATTTAATCTAGAAATATGATCAAAAGAAATATGCCCTAATCTCCTATGCCACAACCAAGAGTCATCATCGAGGGCTTTCAAACAAGTAATATTACAAGACATATTTAACATATCAATCATATAAACATTACTTTCACGAAAACCGGAAAATACACAAACATTAGAAATTCTATCAATTACTTTACAAGAAACATTATCAAAAACTACATCAAAACCTTTATCACAAAGTTGACTAACACTCAAGAGATTATGCTTGAGGCCATCAACTAAAACTACATTTTCAATTAAAGGAGAGGTGCCAAGTTTTACATTACCAATACCGATGATTTTACCCTTGGCGTCATCTCCGAAGGTGACGGTGCCACCTTCATGATATCTTGATAGGGTTGCAAAGTTGTTGATGTCCCAAGTCATGTGCCTTGAGCAACCACTATCAAGATACCACAAACCTCTACGTCGTTGGGCTTTGGAAAGTACCTACATCATTTAAAACAATTGTTGACTTTGGTACCCAAACTTTCTTGGGTCCTTGAAAGTTAGTGTTACGAACCCAAACATTATGATGTGATGCACTTAGTCTATCATAACAAAAATTAGCTAAGTGTCCTTTCCGCCCACAATGTGAACATGAGTACACTTTTCTATACATGAAAGCATGATGTGTATGTGTAGTGTGAGCATGTTTTGGGGTTTTGCCATGTTGTTTAGGTTGTGTAGCATGAACATGAACATGAGCATGAGCATTTTTCTTTGGGGCTTGTTTCTTAGGAAATATAGCCTCAATTTTCTTCTTGTTAAACTCACAATCTTTCAAAACAACACTTAAAGAATCTAATCTTTCCTTAAGCATAGAAACTTCATTTGAATCAATTAGTGGGGCCTTACCTTTGCAAGAAATCTTATATTTTTCAAAATCATTTTTAGTAGTGGCCAAAGTGGAAACCAAATCATCTTTTTCCTTTGTAAGAGTATAAACTTGAAGACTTAAAGATTCATTATCCTTTTTCATTTTAAGGTACTTTTTCTTTAAGAAATCATAGTTTTGAGATAACTCAACAAAAGCTTCTTCTAACACATCCATAGAAAGTTCATTATCATGAGAAGGGGAAGAGGTTACCTTGCTTGTGCCTTCATTAGCCATGAAGCACATGTTGGCGGTGTCTATTTCTTCTTCGGATTCGGTTTTCGAATCCCAAGTAGCCTTCATAGCCTTCTTCTTGTAAGGCTTCTTTGAAGTGGAGGGCTTAGCTTTGTCCGGACACTCCGCAACAATGTGTCCGGGCTTTTGGCAATTGAAATAAGTGATCTTTCTTTCTTCTTTGCCTCCTTGCCATCTTCTTCTACCTTGGTACTTTGCCTTGTTGTACATCCTCCGGACATTCTTAACAAGGAGTGAGAGCTCCTCATCATCTTCTTCTTCATCATCTTCATCGGAGTGTGTAGCTTGGGTCTTGAAGGCGATGGTCTTCTTTTTGGTAGGAGCCATATCCTCCCTTGCTTTCCTTTCCATCTCATGGGTTTTGAGGTTCCCAATGAGACCTATGAGCTCCATCTCTTCATTGTCGTTGAGTTCCTTCAAGGTTGTAGCTTTAACTTCCCATGAAGGAGGAAGAGCCCGGATGATCTTCCTTACTCTTTGATCATTGTTGATATCTTCACCTAAAGAAGAGAGTCCATTAGTAATCTTGGTAAATCTTGTAACCATATCATCTATGGTTTCATTTTCTTGCATGCTAAATGTTTCATATTGAGACCGAAGAAGGTCAATCTTAGCCTTCTTTACTTGTGAGGTCCCCTCATGAGTGACTATCAAGTGTGACCAAATCTCAAATGCGGACTTGCAATGTATAACCCTAGCTATGTCATCATCATTTAGGGCTTGAAGAAGTGCATAGTGAGCTTTGGCATTGGCATCGAATTCCTTAGTCTCTATTTCGGACCAAGTGGATTCGTCACCGGGGGGTACACTAAAGGACTTAGTCACGGCCTTTGCAACTCGGCTACCTAGAGATTGCAAAAACACGGTCATCTTAACTTTCCATATGGGAAAGTTAAGTCCATCAAACTTAGGAGGGGTCTTAATTCCATCGGCCATTTTTACTATATGAATGTGAATGAAATGATTAGCAAATTAGGATCTTCTCTAAGGTGGTTAAACCAAATCCTAGAGTCCAAGCTCTGAAACCAATTGAAAAACACCTAGAGGGGGGGTGAATAGGTGTGAATGCTAATCTAATGATTTTTTTAAACTTTAATTAAATGAGTGATGCAACGATCTCTCAAAACACGACTAAGAGCCGAATACCCCTTCCGAGGTTCTGAACTCCTTCCTCCCAATTTCCCTTAAAATGGGTTAGAGGTGCGCAATGCAACCGTGTTGTATTGAGGTGTGATCGATCAATGCCAAGTATGATGATGTAAAAATGAAATGCACACAATGTAACACAACAAGTATAGCAAGTAAAGTAAACAAGATAAGATTGCACAAGTAGAGGGTTAGTTCTCAAGCAAATAATTCAAGACAATATAAAGCAAGAGAAATTGAAAGCAAGAATAACGCAAAGGCAATCGCAAACAAGATGATTTGTTTCGAGGTTCGAGCACACTTGCTCTAGTCCCCGCCTTCACCTCCGTGAAGGGTTTCCACTATCCACCGAGGATGCCTTTACAATTGGTCTACCAAAGACCGAGCACCGAGCTCCACCAAGTACAAAGGACCTCTACCGAAGAGGTTGCTCCACAAAGAAGGAATTACAAGAACAAAGTGATCACAACTTGATCACTACACTTTTTCTCAATCTCTTTTACAAACACTCTCACTTCAATTACAACTTCACTATAGAATGATTATAGGATTTTTGGCTCTATGAAGTGTGGTGAGAAAACTTTCAGTTGTAGAGTGATATAGAGAATCAAACACAACTGAAAAACAATCTTGAAAGAGTAGGAATTGAAAGCTTCAAACAATTTTTCTTTTCTCTTTTGAAAACAACAAAACTTGAGGATTTTTCTAAGTGAAATGCAAGAGAGACTTCTCCTCTATTTATAGGCTTAAAAATAGGTTAAAAATAATTTATTTTTGTCTTATTTTCTCTGAAAAAGCTCCCCAACAAATCTCCAAAAATCTGTTAAAGCTGAAACAAAAAACAGATTTTTCAGAACTGCCCAAAGAGGAAAGAGCCGTTGCTAAGTTGCAGGCTTGGCGGTCGACCGGTCCGGTCGACCGCCAGCCTAGCTGGAAGTAGCCGTTGGCTCCCGGTCGACCGGTCCGGTCGACCGACCCAAAAGGAGGAAACAGTTTCCTTCTTCCGGTCGACCGGTCCGGTCGACCGAAAATTCCCGAGAGCAGAATGCTCTCCGTCGGTCGACCGGTCCGGTCGACCGACGGACATGCACAAACAGTGCATGTCCAGACACAGCTCCGGTCGACCGGGCCGGTCGACCGATGTTGCCTCAAACTGGAAAACTGGGCTGTTTTGAGTTAGAAAAATTTTGATAAATATTTTAAAAATACATATAGCTAAGTATTATGCAGAAAATAGTTTATACACATGTTTTAAACAAATTTTTCAAGATATAAAGTTTTGGTACATGTATATATAAACTAAGGCATAAACTTAGAAATAACCATTTTCAATAACCATTTTCAAATCATAGGTAATACATGAAATAAGTGTGTGTGCAAATCCTAGAGCCAAATTTCCTATATTCAAACTTTAACATTCTAAACTTACAAACTTCTAAAGGACTTCAAGGCAATGCTTCAAGATGGGCTATCTTCACTTGATCTTCAATTTTGCATCTTGAGCCCAATTGGAGTTGACTTGAGTCCAAAACCTTGTATTTGTGAGAGAAGACTTCTAGTATGAATAGAAATCTGAAAACACACTTAAACAACAAATGTTATTAGTACAAATAACTAATATGTTTTGTAATCATCAAAATACACTAAACAAGGGTGATTGTAACCTTGGGCCAACAAAGGGTTCTGAACTCCTTCCTCCTGATTCCCCTTGAATAGGTTAGAGGTGCGCAATGCAACCTTGTTGTATGAGAATTGATCGAACAAAGAATGAATAATATGCAATGATGAAATGCACACAAGATATATCACAAGTATCACAAACTAGAGGCAATAACACAAGGAAAGACAACTAGATCTCAAGCAAGTAATTGAAAGCAATAGAGTGCAAGAGAAATTTAAAGCAAAATGGACACAAAGCAATCGCAAACACAAGATGTTTGTTTCGAGGTTCGAGCCACCGCTCTACTCCCCGCCTTCACCTCCGTGAAGGGTTTCCACTATCCACCGAGGACGATTACAACGGTCTACCAAAGACCCGAGCACCGAGCTCCACCACTTACAATAACCTCTACCGAAGAGGTGTCTCCACAAGAACAAGAAGAAGGAACAAGTAGCCAAGTGATCACCAAGAGGATCACAAACTTCTTACAAACACTTTCTCTTTACAACTTCCTTATAGAATGAGGATGGGAATTTTGGCTCTAGAAGTGTAGTGAGAAAACTCAGTTGTAGAATATTTTTGCTAGAGAACACAACTGAAAACAAGCTCAAGAAGGAATAAGAAAATGGAGAGCTTAAAAGCTTTTCTTCTCTTTTGAAAACTATGAAAACTTAGGGATTTTTCTTGGTGTTTTGCAAGAGACTATTCTCCTCTATTTATAGGGAGAGAAATAGGTTAAAAATAATTTATTTTAAGCTTATTTCCTCTAAAAAAGATCTCCAAAACCTTAGAAAAAGTCTGCCAAAACAGATTACAAAAACAGATTTCAGAAATACACAAAAGAGGAAAGAGCCGTTGTCACTTTGCAGGCCTGGCGGTCGACCGGGCCGGTCGGCCGTCTGCCCTGCTGGCAGTAGCCGTTGGGCTCGGGTCGACCGCTCGGGTCGACCGTCCTCTAAGAAGAAACACAGGTTTCTGAAGGAAGTCGACCCAGCGGTCGACCCAGAAAACCCGAGAGCTAACCTGCAGACAGTCGGTCGACCCGGGCGGTCGGCCGACAGACATGCACAAGCGTGCATGTCCTGTGCAGGTGCCGGTCGACCGGGCCGGTCGGCCGGTCTAGCCTAAAACAGAAAATCAGAAGGAATTTTGAACTTGGAAATTTTTGAAGATAATTTTGTAGGTATATGTAGTTAAGTTTCTTGTTGTAAAAGATAGTTATACATGGTGTAAACAAGATATAGACTTTGTAAGGATTTTTGGAATCATGTATAAGAATCAAGGCATGAACTTGAAAACAAATTCCAAAACTAAAAACTTGTATTTTGAAAATGTGTGTGTGTATCCTAGAGCCAATATTCTACAGCCTCAAACTTTAACAAACTATTTCTTACATTGGTTCTAAGTACTACAAGTGCTTCAAGTGGGCTTCTCCATATGATCTTGCAAGCTTGATTCTTGAGCCCGAATTGAGGTGACTTGAGTCAAAAACTTTCCTTTAGGGAAGAAACCTTCTAGTTTCATTAGAACCCTGAAACACACTAAAACAACAAACATGATTAGTACAAATAACTATATATGTTTTGTAATCATCAAAACACACTAAAATGGGTGATTGTAACCTTGGGCCAACAATCTCCCCCTTTTTGATGATGACAAAACATATAAGTCATAAATGGAAGAAGTGCTTTGGAAAGCCCCCCCTCAAACAATGCTATGTATAAAGAATGACAATGAGTAAGATACATAAAGCATTGAAAACACAAAGTTTTGTCAAAAACTTAAATAAACAATCAAAAACTTAAAGAAACAATAAACAAAAGACAACCAAACAATACTTTTTCTCCCCCTTTTTGTCATACATCAAAAAGTGTTAAAAAAATAAGAAAATTTTCTTTCAAGAATCAATAATACAAACATTCAACTCACCACAAATAAAGGAAAATCTAGCATAGTCTAGAGGTTTAGTAAAAATATCGGCAAGTTGAAAATCGGTAGAAACATAATCAATCTCAATATCATCTTTCTCATAATGATCTCTAAGAAAGTGATATCTAATGTCAATGTGCTTAGTTTTACTATGTTGATTTGCATTCTTTGTCATATGAATAGTACTAGTATTATCACAAAATATTTTAATATGATCAAATGCAAATCATAGTCAAGGAGAGTATGTTTCATTCAAAGCACTTGTGCACAACAAGCGCTGGCTGCAACATACTCCGCCTCGGCGGTTGAAAGGGCTACCGAATTTTGCTTTTTGGAAGACCAAGATACAAGATAATTACCAAGGAATTGACATGTTCCACTTGTACTCTTCCTATCTACCCTACAACCCGCATAGTCGGCATCCGAAAAACTCTTCATATCAAATAGTCCGGTTCTCGGATACCACAAACCCATTTCAATGGTGCCCTTAAGGTATCTAATAATGCGTTTTACCGCTACTAAATGAGACTCCTTAGGACATGATTGAAAACGAGCACAAAGACATACACAAAACATAATATCCGGCTTACTAGCCATCAAATACAATAAACTACCAATCATGCTACGATAAAGCTTAATGTCTACACTTTTACCTTGTTCATCCTTGTCAAGCTTTGTGGTTGTTGCCATGGGAGTTTTGCTCACTTTAGCTCCTTCAAGCCCGAACCTCTTGATTAGTTCCTTTGTGTACTTGGCTTGATTGATGAAGATCCTATCCTTCTTTTGCTTGATTTGGAGACCAAGGAAATAATTGAGCTCACCCATCATATACATTTCAAATTCTTCCTTCATGCATGATTCAAAAGCTTGGCAAAGAGATTCATTAGTAGAACTAAAAATAATATCATCCACATAAATTTGCACAATAAGAATATCATTTTCAACATGTTTTGTAAACAAAGTAGTATCTATTTTACCTTTCTTAAAGTCATTTGAAATTAGAAATGAAGAAAGCCTTTCGTACCAAGCCCTAGGGGCTTGTTTTAAACCATAAAGAGCCTTATCAAGTTTGAAAACAAAATCCGGATGTGTAGAATCAATAAACCCGGGGGGTTGTTCAACATACACCTCCTCTTCAATAAAACCATTCAAGAAAGTACTTTTAACATCCATTTGAAATAACTTAAAATCTTTATATGATGCAAATGCAAGTGTCATCCGTATGGCTTCAAGCCGTGCTACGGGTGTAAAGGTTTCATCAAAATCAACACCTTCGATTTGAGTGTAACCTTTGGCAACTAATCTAGCCTTATTCCTAACAACGTTACCCGACTCATCTAACTTGTTCTTAAAGATCCACTTAGTACTAATTGTTGGTCTATCGTGGGGCCTAGGAACAAGGTGCCAAACTTGGTTGCGCTCAAATTGATTGAGCTCCTCTTGCATGGCTAGCAACCAATATGAGTCGGTCTCGGCTTCGCGAACGTTCTTGGGTTCAAAATGTGAAATGAAAGCATAGTGTCCACAAATATTATGAAGATGAGAACGAGTAGTTACCGCTTGAGATACTTCACCTATAACAAGGTCCTTGGGATGATGTGGATTGTATCTCCAATCCTTTGGAAGTTGTTGAGTAGGCTCTACATCATCTCCTTGATTTTCATTTTCTTGAGCCTCATTTTCTTTAGCTTCATTTCCTTCATCATCCTTTGGCATGCTTGCAATTGTAGGTGAATCCTTCAAAGTGATTTTCTCCATGTCTTCATGCAAAGAATCTATTTTTACAACATTCTTAACAAACACATTAGATTCCTCAAATTTTACATGTATAGATTCTTCAATAGTCAAAGATGACTTGTTGAAGACTCTATATGCTTTACTAGTATTTGAGTATCCAACAAAAATTGCTTCATAAGATCTAGCATCAAATTTACCTAAGTTATCTTTTGTATTTAAAACAAAGCATTTGCATCCAAAAACTTTAAAGTATGAAACATTTGGCTTTCTAGAATAATAAATCTCAAAGGATGTTTTTGAAGTATTTTTGCATAAGAAAACTCTATTTGATATATAGCATGATGTATTAACGGCCTCGGCCCATAGATAATGAGGGAGACCATATTCACTAATCATTGTCCTAGCCATCTCTTGTAATGTCCGATTTTTCCGCTCAACTACTCCATTTTGTTGTAGAGTTCTAGGATAAGATAGTTCATGTTTAATTTCATGTTCTTCACAAAAAATGATAAAGGTTAGGTTAATGAATTCACCACCTCTATCACTTCTTATTCTTAAAATTGAAGAATCATTTTCCTTTTCAACTCTTTTCTTAAAGGCTTGAAAATGTGAAAAGGCTTGATTTTTGTGCTCTAAAAAGAAAACCCATGTAAAACGCGAAAATCATCAACCAAAACAAATGCAAAACGATTCCCACTTAGACTTTGGTTTGAGTAGGACCAAATAAATCCATATGTATCAACTCCAAAGGACGTGATGTCATGATATCCTTGATTGACTTGAAAGAGGATTTGTTTATTTCCCAAGTTGACATGCGTCACAAACCCGGTCCTTTTCAAAATTCAAGCAAGGAATACCTTTCACCATTTCCTTTGTGTTTAACCTAGATATATGGTCAAAAGAAATGTGGCCTAATCTTCTATGCCACAACCAAGAGTCATCTTCCAGGGCTTTTAAACAAGTAATATTGCAAGACATATTAGACAAGTCAATCATGTACATATTGCTATCACGAAAATCGGAATATATATATGTGTTAGATAGTCTATCAAAAACTCTACAAGCTATGTTATCAAAAACAACATCAAAACCTTTATCACAAAGTTGACTAATACTCAAGAGATTATGCTTGAGTCCATCAACTAAAACAACATTTTCTATTAAAGGGGATGAACCAAGTTTAACATTACCAATACCGATGATTTTACCCTTGGCATCATCTCCGAAGGTGACGGTGCCACCTTCATGGTATCTTGATAGGGTTGCAAAGTTGTTGATGTCCCAAGTCATGTGCCTTGAGCAACCACTATCAAGATACCACAACCCTCTACGTCGTTGGGCCTTGGAAAGTACCTACATTATTGAACAAATTCATTGACTTTGGTACCCAAATTTTCTTGGGTCCTTGAAAGTTAGTGTTTTGAACCCAAACATTATGACGAGATGCATTTAGTCTATCATAACAAAACTTAACTAAGTGACCTTTACGGCCACAATATGAACATGAAAACACTTTACCATACATGAATGCATGATGTGTGTGTGAAGTGTGAGCATGTTTGTGAGGTTTGGCATGATGTAAAGGTTGTGTGGTATGAACATGAGCATGAACATGAGATTGTTTCTTAGGGGCTTGTTTCTTAGGAAACATAGCCTCAAGTCTATTTTTATCAAATTCACACTTTTTCAAAACTACTCCTAAAGAATCTATTCTTTTTTTAAGCATGGTAATCTCATTATCATTAACTTGTGGAAACTTGCCTTTACAAGAAATTTTATAATTGTCAAAATCTTTTTGGATGGAAATAAGAGTGGAAAGTAATTCATCTTTTTCTTTGGAAAGAGTAAAACTTGATGATTAAGAGACTCATTTTCCTTTTTCATTTTTAAATACTTTTTCTTTAGAAAATCATAGTTATGTGATAATTCTACAAATGCTTCTCCTATTTCATCCGTGAAAAGTTCATTATCAAAAGAAGTGGAAGGGGTTACCTTGCTTGTGCCTTCATTTGCCATGAAGCACATATTGGCGGTGTCAACTTCCTCCTCGGATTCGCTCTCGAAATCCCATGTAGCCTTTAACGCTTTCTTCTTGTGAGGCTTCTTTGAGGTGGAGGGCTTCACTTTATCCGGGCACTCCGCAACAATGTGACCCGGTCTTTGCAATTGAAGCAAATTATCTTTCTTTCTTCTTTACCTCCTTGCCATCTCCTTCTTCCTTGGAACTTAGCCTTGTTATACATCCTCCGAACATTCTTGACAAGAAGTGAGAGCTCTTCGTCATCTTCTTCTTCATCATCTTCGTCGGAGTATGATGATTGACTTTTGAAGGCTATGGCTTTCTTCTTGGAGGGAGCCATTTCTTCCCTTGCTTTTCTCTCCATCTCATGGGTTTTGAGGTTCCCAATGAGACCTATAAGCTCCATCTCCTCCTTGTCATTGAGTTCCTTCAAGGTGGTTGCTTTCACTTCCCATGAAGGAGGAAGAGCCCGGATGATCTTCCTTACTCTTTGGTCGTTGTCAATACCATCACCTAGAGAAGAAAGTCCATTAGTAATCTTGATAAATCTAGTAACCATATCATCTATGGTTTCATTTTCATTCATAGAAAAATTCTCATATTGGGACCGAAGAAGGTCTATCATAGCCCTCTTCATTTGTGAGGTCCCCTCATGTGTAACAATCAAATGTGACCAAATTTCAAATGCGGATTTACAATGTATTACTCTAGCAATATCATCATCATTAAGTGCTTGGAGTAATGCATAGTGTGCCCTAGAGTTAGCATCAAATTCTTTGGTCTCAATTTTGGACCAAGTGGACTCATCACCGGTGGGAGCACTAAAGGGTTTGGTTATGGCCTTTGCAACTCGACTTCCTAGAGATTGCAAGAAAACGATCATCTTAACCTTCCATATGGGAAAGTTAAGTCCATCAAACTTTGGGGGTCTTAATACTATCGGCCATGTATACTAAGTGAAAGAGTATGAAATGAATGTGGTGATTAGCAAATAAAGGATCTCTCTAAGGTTGTTAAGCCAAGAGCCTAGAGACCTATGCTCTGATACTAATTGAAAAACACCTAGAGGGGGGTGAATAGGTGTAATTGCTAATCTAACAATCTTTTTAAAACTAAGATGAATGAATGATGCAACGATCTCTCAAAACAAGACTAAGAGCCGAATACCCCGTGAAGGGTTCTGAACTCCTTCCTCCTGATTCCCCTTGAATGGGTTAGAGGTGCGCAATGCAACCTTGTTGTATGAGAATTGATCGAACAAAGAATGAATAATATGCAATGATGAAATGCACACAAGATATATCACAAGTATCACAAACTAGAGGCAATAACACAAGGAAAGACAACTAGATCTCAAGCAAGTAATTGAAAGCAATAGAGTGCAAGAGAAATTTAAAGCAAAATGGACACAAAGCAATCGCAAACACAAGATGTTTGTTTCGAGGTTCGAGCCACCGCTCTACTCCCCGCCTTCACCTCCGTGAAGGGTTTCCACTATCCACCGAGGACGATTACAACGGTCTACCAAAGACCCGAGCACGGAGATCCACCACTTACAATAACCTCTACCGAAGAGGTGTCTCCACAAGAACAAGAAGAAGGAACAAGTAGCCAAGTGATCACCAAGAGGATCACAAACTTCTTACAAACACTTTCTCTTTAAAACTTCCTTATAGAATGAGGATGAGAATTTTGGCTCTAGAAGTGTAGTGAGAAAACTCAGTTGTAGAATGATTTTTGCTAGAGAACACAACTGAAAACAAGCTCAAGAAGGAATAAGAAAATGGAGAGCTTAAAAGCTTTTCTTCTCTTTTGAAAACTATGAAAACTTAGGGATTTTTCTTGGTGTTTTGCAAGAGACTATTCTCCTCTATTTATAGGGAGAGAAATAGGCTAAAAATAATTTATTTTAAGCTTATTTGCTCTGAAAAAGATCTCCAAAACCTCAGAAAAAGTCTACCAAAACAGATTACAAAAACAGATTTCAGAAATACACAAAAGAGGAAAGAGCCGTTGGCACTTTGCAGGCCTGGCGGTCGACCGGGCCGGTCGGCCGTCTGCCCTGCTGGCAGTAGCCGTTGGGCTCGGGTCGACCGTCCTCTAAGAAGAAACACAGGTTTCTGAAGGCGGTCGACCCCGCGGTCGACCCAGAAAACCCAAGAGCTAACCTGCAGACAGTCGGTCGACCCGGGCGGTCGGCCGACAGACATGCACAAGCGTGCATGTCCTGTGCAGGTGCCGGTCGACCGGGCCGGTCGGCCGGTCTAGCCTGAAACAGAAAATCAGAAGGAATTTTGAACTTGGAAATTTTTGAAGATAATTTTGTAGGTATATGTAGTTAAGTTTCTTGTTGTAAAAGATAGTTATACATGGTGTAAACAAGATATAGACTTTGTAAGGATTTTTGGAATCATGTATAAGAATCAAGGCATGAACTTGAAAACAAATACCAAAACTAAAAATTGTATTTTGAAAATGTGTGTGTGTATCCTAGAGCCAATATTCTACAACCTCAATTTTAACAAACTATTTCTTACATTGGTTCTAAGGACTACAAGTGCTTCAAGTGGGCTTCTCCATATGATCTTGCAAGCTTGATTCTTGAGCCCGAATTGAGGTGACTTGAGTCAAAACACTTTCCTTTAGGGAAGAAACTTTCTAGTTTCATTAGAATCCTGAAACACACTAAAACAACAAATATGATTAGTACAAATAACTATGTATGTTTTGTAATCATCAAAACACACTAAAATGGGTGATTGTAACCTTGGGCCAACATTATTTTCACCCCTTTTGTTGATTAATTGACAAAAAGGGGGAGAAGTATTTCATGAGTTTATATATGCATGTTTATTTCATTTCCTTATTTATGCAAAAAGGGAAAAGAATTTGTGAGTTTATGCGAGTTTACTTCCATTTATGCATATATGTTTGTGTTTAGTTTATACATTCATTGAATATCTTTATTGTTTATTACTATGCATGAGTTTAAGGGGGAGCTTCTATGAAGCTTAACTTTAATCCATGCATATATAACTCCATGAGTTTCGTCATCATCAAAAAGGGGGAGATTGTTGGCCCAGAGGCCCATCACTCTAGTTTTGATGATTAACTCATGTAGTTAAGTTTTACTAATGATCTTGTGCTAAATTAGTTTCAGATATTTGATCAAGATCTTAGTAGGTATTTGGATTCAACAAAGGAGTTTTGGAGCTAACATGTGTAGATTTACAAGCTCGGCGTCAAGATCGCATGTAGCACTCAGTTGGAGTCAAGCTCGTTGGATCGCATTTGGATCGAGTCGGCTTGGAGATAAGAAGACTTCGGTTTGTTTAGTTTAAAATGTTTAGATCTTGTGTAAAGGTAGATAGGATTAATATGTTCAAGTTCAGACACATATCAAGTTTAATGTTTGGTTTTCGATTTAACCGGGTTTTGGATTTCAAGTTAAATATCACAAAAATTGTTCAAATTATTTATAATATGTGTTGAATTTTAGTCACACATATTTTTATTTCAAAGATCTTATAAGAACTTATTTTTGTGGAATTTATGTGATTTTATGGAAGTTAAAAAGATAAGTTTTTAATCCTTAAAAAATCCCAACCAGACTGACTGGTGGTCGACCGAGCCGGTCGACCGGACTAGTGGTCGGTCGACCGGAGTCGACCCCGCCGACCGGATCGGTCGACTAATGTGCACGAAAACGTGCACATGGCTAGCCACAAAGGCCGGTCGACCGCACGGTCGACCGACTGAGAGCACCCCACTCTCGGGTGCTGGTCGGTCGACTGGGCGGTTCACCAATGGCTTTGGCTGGTCGACCGGGCGGTCGACCGGAGGCACAACAGTCAGAAATATGACCGTTGCGCCGGTCGACCGGGTGGTCGACCGGAAGGGCATTTTACCTTTTCCTGCTGCCAATGGGTAAAAATTTTTGAGGCTATATATATGCCTTCTCTTGAGTTATTTTACACAAGTTTTTAAAGAGCAAATTTTTTCATCGTCTTAAGTGTTTAACAACAAGTTTTTAAAATAGCTTTTATGATTAAAAGATTTATCTTTATTTGTTTTCAAGGGTTGGAATATTTCAAAGAAAAGAGAGTCTTTTGGGAATTGGTTTTGATCTTAATTTCTATATCTATTTGGAGATTTCTTAATTGTTTTTCTTTGTTCCAAACACCTTATTTTCTCATACTTGAGTTATCATATCTATCCTATTTATAGGATCTTGTTTTTGTGAGGAAAATTGGTTTGTGGTCTTTGTAATCACCAAAGTTGTTTGTGATCTTTGTGATCACCAAGAGTTGTAATTTTTCTTTACTTTGGGTATCCCTCTAAGTGTAGAGGTGATTGTGCTTAGTATCCCTCTAAGTGTAGAGGTGATTGTGGTGGAGTTTGATTTTGTGCCTTATCCCTCTAAGTGTAGAGGTAATCTTTATTTGGCTTAGTGACTTATCCCTCTAGTAAGAGTGATAGTTGTTGTACTAAGTGTGTAGGATTGTTTGTTGGAGAGAGGAGTTATGTACTCCAAAGCTGTATTTATCCAAATCCTCAGTGGAGGTTCCCTATGTGTGAAGTCATGTGTGGACGTATAGTGGAAATCCTTCTGTGTGAAGGCGAGGACGTAGAGCAGTGGCTCGAAGCTCGAAACATATCTTGATGTTTGCGATTGATCCACTATCTCTAAACTCTCTCTCTTTTATACCTTGCATTATTTCATATTATTCATATCATATATTGTAACGCCCCAATTCGACCAGTTCCGAACGATGCCGAAAAATTACAGAAAATTGAAAATATTATCTTGAGATTCAATCTGAAGACGGTTTGAAGAAATTCAGTCTGGTTTGCAAATTAAAAATCCTGAAAGATGTCGCCGGTACCGGGCGACACCGGTTTGGCCGGATTTTCGATAATTCAGAAAAATCCCCAAAATACCCAAACGCAGAGAATATGATTCTAAGACACATGGTGAAAGCCAATTCTCAAAATTCTACTCCGTTTGTGAAATAAAAATCGTAAAGCCTATTAGCGGTATCGGTCAACACCGACTACGGAGAATTTCCAAAATAATCCAGAAAATTTCCAGAAAATCCTAAAAATCTAAAATATTAGAAAATAATTTTTGAAACTGAAATCAGCTCAATCGGACTACCACGGAGGTCAAATCAATTTTGTACGTCGTATCGTGTACCGATACGGTGATACGTACACCGGGAAGCAGGGGGTTACATATATACTTGGTATTGATTGTGTGCTTCACTAATGTTTAACTAAGAGAGCTTCATATAGCACCTCAACTCTTATTTAGAGGAATTTAGAGGAGATAGTCCAGAGCCCTTCACCCGAATTCGGCTACACACTTTGGTTACACTTAGTGTGTTGCATTTTGTTTTTAATTCCGCATCATTTGTCATTAGATTTGTCATATACCTATTCAGCCCCCCTCTACGTGTATTTTCAAGAGGGGCATCCTACTTTGAGCAATTCATTTTGTGATCAGTCATAAAGCTGGAGTAAATAACAAAGTTCTTGAAGCATTGAGTCGAAGAGTTTCATTGTTGGTCTCATTACAGAGCGAAATTATTGGGTTCAAATATTTCAAGGATCTATATAAAGAAGATGAAGACTTTGCTGAAATCTGAGAGAAGTGTTTTGTCACGACAGCCTGCACATTATTTTCATATCTTAGATGGATTTCTTCTCAAAGAAAACCAGTTATGTGTACCAAGGATTTCATTGAGGGAAAAAGATATTAGAGACTTGCAAGGAGGAAGACTTGCAAGAAATTTTGAAAGAGACAAGATGATGGTAAGTCTTGAAAAAAGATATTACTAGCCCCAACTGAGAAAGGATATGATTACTGTAACACCCCATCCTCGGTATACGTGCACAGTTACGTATCTTGATTTTGGAGCGTATTCTTTTTATTTTTATTTTATTTTCTACTATTTGAATATTTACTCATATAGCAGTACTGCATGATTTGGTCTGTTTGGTATTCAGATTTGACTAATTTTAGTTTCAAATATTATCTTTTAATATCCTAGATTTTTCATGATTTTCTAGAATTTTTCGGAACTAAGTTGTAAATCTTCAAAACCGGTGTCGGCCAGTATTACTGGTTGATTTCGGGAATTTTAATTCACAATTGGAATCAAATTTTTGGATTCCGCTTTCACATTCCTTCTTAAAATTATATTTTCTTCCTTCAGGCATTTTTTGGGATTTTTCAGAATTTATCAAAAAAATCCAGCTTACCCGGTGTAGACACCGTTCACAGTAGATTCCAGGATTTTTATTTTGAAAATGGAATAGAATTTTTGAAAACCGATTCCACCAAAAATCTTTATATAATATTTATTATTTTTAAGAATTGTTGGGGAGCTTTCCGAGATACTTCGATTTTTGGACCTTTCCGGAGTTCTCGGCATTTTCCCAGATACCGGGAATCATTCAACTACTTCACTCTTCTCTTTTTCTATTTTTCTCTCTCCTTCCTCAAACGCGAGTTTTGCCAACTGGACTCAGCAATTAATGCGGAGACCCTTCCCTTGCTGCATTTAATGCTTATGGGCCAATCCAACTCAAGTCCAGTCACCCATGCTTTTTCGTCCTATTCTACCAACGTAATCTTATTTTTCTTGGACGCAGGTTTGTTTACTGCGTCCAGCAACAGCTAGACGCAGCCTTGTGTGGTGGGACGCGGCCAAATTGGCATGAAACGCAGGTTTCATAGAGTGGAGGGCAAACTTGTTATAATCTAAACTTACCTTTTATATATAACTCCCCCACTCCTTCTCTCTCTTCACTTTTTCACTTCTTCTTCCTTTTCCACTTCCTGTGAACATCAACAGCAGCCCAAAGCTCCCTTTGGCCACCATTACCACCACTCACCCTCTCCATATTCTCCACCACAAATTCCTCCACTTCATTCTCCTCCATCTCCTCCTCCATTTTCACCAACAAACACCATCTTCCTCAACCTCTTTCACCAAGAAAACCTCAAAGAACCCATCTTCACCAAAAAGCTTCACCACCATCTCCACCACCACCTGCACCACCGTAGCCTCCACCAAGCATACCACCTTCACCTCCTCGTCGACCTCTTTCTAACGGACTATACATTCGTCCCCCGCAACAACGTTTGCAAAATCCCGATTTGGCGTGGTGAACTAGACTTGCACCTCCATCTCCTCCAAACAACCACAACCCCTCTCCATCAACTTGTGAGGACCGGTACCCTCCTTTGGATTGGGACCGCGTTTCTCTGCGTCGGACGCGTTTCTCTGCGTCGGACGCATTTTAGGCGAGTAATTCTACTCGCCAAGACTTGGATATTTCTTTCATATTTGTAAACAAACGCAACCCTCAAGAACCAATTCTGTTATCTGTTTTGAACCCTATTAGTCGACTTGACCTAATCATAAGTCGACTAACCCTCTTGAAACGCACCTTCGTTTCTGAAAACGCAACTTCACTAGTCGACTATGTTTTCCCACTAGTCGACTAACTTTCCTTTGAAAACGCAGCTCTTTGAGACGCACCCTTTATTAGTCGACTTGATGTTTTCCCTAGTCGACTAACTTCCCTTCTGAAGACGCGGCCCTTGAGATGCAGACTTTATTAGTCGACTAACTATTATTTCCCAGTCGACTAACGCAGCTCCCTGAAACGCGGTCTTTTGAAACGCAGCCTTCCCTAGTCGACTAACCCTATTTCCTAGTCGACTAACTCTTTCATAAGTCGACTACTTATTCTCTCTAGTCGACTAATCTTGACTATTTGCTATGGTTAATTACTTCTTGATTTTGAACATCATATTTGGATCATGTTGTATATATTGCTAATTACTAGACTTGTTACTTGATAAATATCACCTCTTATCATGCTATCTATCAACACAAGGCATGATACACTTGACTCTTATAATTATCACGATAACGGGAATGATGACCCGACATTTTGATAGTACTAACTGTACTCCTGATACACATGTGATACCTTATAGTACGAACCAGTACTCCTGATATACCTGTATTCATGACATTCCTGACTTGTTCTTGCTCATTCCCGGAATCTGATAAATCATTTAATAAATCATAAAATAAGACTACTTGCATCGGGTCGGGGGAAATATGCGGCTATCAATATGTGTTCGTGTTTACAGTGGTATTAGGCATGTTGTGCAACTAAAACTTCCGGTCTGACCTGTGGGCCTCCAGGCGACCGAGGGGAGTGTTGGCTCCCTCCTTCCTGGTACCATCATGATAAGGGCATACATAAGACCCTCCTGAATCGCCTTGCGGTAGGTTCCGTCACCAAGCAACGGAACATCCTGGGCCGTGGTCCCGGGTATGCACGAGACCCACTGTAAACATAGTTCGTTGATACCCCCGCTGGTTTCCAATAACAATCTTGCTTTACTTGGATATGGATCTATGTGTGCTGGGACGCTAGTTCACATAGCTAGATATCAGGGTAAGACGAGTAATAATAATAATAATAATAATAATAATAATAATAAAAGACGTTAATTGTGGGTGTTGTAGGCGCTTGGATTACGGTGACATGAGATAAAGGTATATAGATGAGGGTTTCCTTGTTTGGATTATTCCCTCGAAGTACTAGTCTCATGAGGTCGTAACTTGAGCTTATACAATGCCTTTCGTTTATAACATTTTGTGCTTCCTTTACTCGCTGGCTGATTATTCATGATATTGTACCGACTCTCATACTCTTATTTCTTATGCCGCTCGGCTGTAACCTGTTCACTTGTTTGGGAGGTCCTGACTCCCTTGAATTTGTATGTTCAGGTTCCGGACCTTGGATTGAGGTGGAGCCTTCTGTGGAAGATCAAGCTTTCCTTTCCGAGCAGGCTGACTAGTCTCGGTTTCTGTTGTGCCAGACTCTCCTTTTAGGCTCGCGGGACCTTCCTTCAGCTCGTGAGCATCTTGTAATCATATTGTAAATCGTACTTTTGTGCTTGGCTGTGATATATGATGCATGTGATATGTAATAGTATGTCACATCCTGTGATAACCTTGTACTTTGTACTTCTTATGTTGGCATATGAATGGACGCTACGTTTGTCGTACTCTGATTCTTGCTTGTACTGATGCTTAGTGTATATACGTGAGGGTACTTCTGACCTGCGTATGTACGTCGCAGTGACGTCCCGGTACCCGTGGGATCGGGGCGTTACAGGTTGGTATCAGAGCCTAGGTGTAGGGGCCGGAAAGTTTGGTGGTCGGAGAAAGTGGTTTTAGCTGTAAAAGATTTCCTTGATTCAAGCGAAACGATTACAACCAAAAGAACTACTCTTCCCTCTTTTCCAGTTACAAGGGAGGGAGGATGTCTGAATCTTCCCTTTGTTTAAAGCTGGGTTCTTCGTGTGGCGATGGAGAGTGAATCTTGTTCTCCGTTGACCAGATGACCGTCCTGGACCGTCGGGGGTCTTCTCTTCGGTCGGTAGAAAGAGTAACTCAGCTCCGTCTACCAAAACTCTCAAAGAGGAGGTAGGCGAAGAGCGGCTAGTACTCAGTAAGCTCGCTGAAGAGTCGTGCTTCCCTCTTGATGATCCTCTTGCCTGGATTGATTTTGATGATGCCTTATCTCAAAGCTCTCTCCCTTCAAAACTCCGATCTTAGCCCAAGCTTCGATCTTCGCCCAAGCTTCGATCTTCGCCCCCTCTTCATAGCAAACAAGGCTATTTATAGGGTCTCAGGGGGTGAAGGTGCCTCCTGAAAACGCTCCCGAATGAGGGGCCACTACCCGCTACATGCGCGGTGACTGGCCCCGCAATCAGGGCAGTTGCAATTGAGACGCGGGCGTTGGGCCGAACGCGCCTTGAAGTTTGAGACGCGGGCGTCGAGCCAAACGCGCCTTGAAGTTTGAGACGCGGGCTTCAGGCCTTCACGTCTGGATGCTGAGGCGCGGTCGTCGGGCCGACGCGCCTTGATGCTGAGACGCGGGCTTCGGGCCGACGCGTCTGAACGTTGAGACGCGGGTGTAGAGCCAATGCGTCTTAATGCTGAGACGCGAGCATCGATTCCTCGCGTCTAGAGTTTGAGACTCTGCTTCCTTAATGGCTGGTCTGTTAGTCATTTTTAGACAGCCTACAGAACCCCCTCCAAAGTTTCTGATAATCCGCAGTTGAATGGGACGGATTTCGGAATACTTTGGATCTTAGCCGTGTTCGCGTTTATGACTGGACTGTTGATGCTTCGGGTTTGATCTTATCTGGAATTGGTCTTCGTGAGTGTACTGTTGAACTCTTTGAAGCCGTCAGAGTTGATCGTGTTGAGTGTCTAGATACACAGTCTAGACCTCCCCGATTGCTTTTAGTCTGTCACGGGTGCGCTTTTGGCCGGGAGTGGTTGGTTGTCTGTTTGCGTCAGTGTACTGTTGAACTGACTTGCAGAAGCAGGAGACTGGACGCAGGTTCCCTTTTGAAAAAGCAGAGATTGCTTTAAAGACGCGACTTCTTAGCGAGACGCGATGTTTGGCCTGTTTGAGGGGACGCGGACTTTGGAGAGACGCATCTCTTGAAATGCAGACGCGATTTTCTGGGTGCATTTATGATGATGCTGACGGGGCATGTCCACCGAAGAGCCGCGTACTTTGGGACGCGCACCTGAGCCATGTCATGATTACGCCGCCAGCTGGCCTGGGGAAACGGCGAGATTTCGCCTTTTGGCGCGCGGATCCCCCGGTTCATTAAATGAACTGCTCCACGTGTCAACTTCTGACTTGTGGCGGGGTCGCGACGCATGATCTTCCCTGTTTAAACAATGATTTGGCTCCACGCGTCAGGCAACGATTCGCTGCAGCGTTTATTGGGCCAAACGCTGCGTATCTTCGCGAATCTCCGTGCCTATAAAAGGCAACAGTTGGAGAGATGTATCTTCTTCTCCGAACGAACGCATTCTCTGAGAAAAAGAACTTCCTTCTCTGTTCAACTATTCATCTCCTCGCTCGGATTTCTTGATCTTCAATGGCTCCCAAGACAAAACGACTGCATCGACCTCAAGGGCGACCGTCGCCGAGGCTGAGAGAGATGCTTCCTCTGCGCAGGAGGGTGTTTTCCGAGGTAAAAATGTACCTTCGGTGTGGGTTCCGCCATTAAAACATGTTCATAGAACCCTAAGGACCTTTAACACAAGATCGTGTTTGATTCTCGGACGCTGTCCTTGAGATGATAACCGGGGCGCGGGCCTGATGATCCGACGCTGGTGAACTCTGCACTCTTGGTCCTTCACTTAGAATATTTCTAATTGTGAAGGTCTCTGGACGCGATTTGTAGAACGCGAATTTGATCCATGCGTTCTGTGCCGCGTTTTGTGTCATCAGGCGCTGGCGTCCGAGTCCAAGCACTTTGAAATTTCACAAGTCTTGGTTTGCAGAACGCGGATTTGATCCTTGCGTTCCGCGTCTTCAACCGCCGATTTTGTAGAATCTGGCGTTTGAGTCCAAGTACTTAGAATTTTCATAAGTCTTGGTTTGCAGAACGCAGCTTTGCAGGTCTGGACGCGGATTCGAAAAATTCCTGCGTCCAGTATCTCTTCTGCGTTTTGGTGCAAGTTCGCAGGTCTGGACGCGGATGATAACTCCTGCGTCCAATGTCTCGGCTGCGTTTTGAATTATGAACACTTAGCGTCTTCCCTTATTTTTGGCAAAGTATCTGACCAAGTGTCTTTTTCTTTTGCAGTGCCGCATTTTTCAGGTTCACTCGCCAAGATGCACCATTTTGGCCGCGTGGGTGGTGCCGACCGGGGCTTGACCTTTGTGCAAAGAATGAGTGTCCCCGTGACTGCTGACCAGTTGCTGGATCGCAGGCTCTCTAATGTTAACAGGAGAACCTTCCGGGCACTTATGACCGATGCCGCGCTCAAAACGGATGACGGTGTCAGGTTGGAGAAGCCTGCCTTCTTCTTTGGGGATCATATCTATGATGATGGCCGTCGTGTGTCTGAGGGGACCTATAAATGGCTCCGTGAGATAAAGGGCGGAAGATTCTTTCTTCCAGACATGGAGAGGATGTTCCCGATGTCCTACTTTCAACACATGTCTGTTCCCCGATGATGTGTATAGCCTGAACTTCGGCATGATGATCTGAATGAAGTCCCGGTGCATTCCTCCTCTGGAATTTGTGCCAGTGACTTCTCTGAATGCAGGCGCTTGACGCTGGCTTTGCCCATTGCGTTTTACTGCCTTGGCGCGTTTCAGACCTGAATCTTGCAACTCCTGTTCACCCAACAAAGAGATGGCAATTTTTGGCGTTCTGAAATTCTCTGCGTCTGGTGCATTAGGCGCGGGTACAACTGAGGCCGCGTTTGAATCCTATGCGTGGCGCAGTTTGACTTGCGTCTGTTTAACTGTGCGGGTCATTCCCGCGTCTGAAGTCTTGAATGGCTGCCGCGTTCTGTTACTCAGTTTCCTTTATAGAAAATGTACTGAGTTCCAGATTTTCTGACTCTCTTGCTTATTCTTTGCAGGTAGGCTTGCTTGTCCTTTTTCAGGTTTGCTGGGCCCCAGAAAGAATATACCGGCTGGCGAACTTGCTCCACGTTCGTTTGTGAGAGATTAAATTATGGTCCTCGTCGTTTGTGAGAGATTAAATTATATCTCTGACGAGGACCCAACCCTCGCCAAGGTCTCTTCAGATCTGGTGCAAGAGATGGATAGGCCGAGTATCGGCGAGGGTGGTCCGGCGGTTACGGTGGCGGAGAAGATCCTCTTCCTCTCCCAACTCCAGAAGTGACATCGAGGACATTCCGTTGGATGGCCTGCTGGGGAAAGGGATGGTGATGAATGCAGGACTTTCTGCTGCCGCTGGACCGAGTGGAGGGTGGCATCCTTTGTGATGACTCCTAAACTTCCTTTCTCACCCCAAAGTTACTCCATGTTTGTTGGATGATCTGCTAGGGAAAGAGACGCGCCTGAACGAAGGGTTGCAGGACCTTCTGTTGCCACCGGACCTCAAGAACACCATTGCTCTTGGCCTAGTCAGCTAGGGCGCTTTCGAAGTTGGCGTCATGCATCAAAGTGCAACCGGTTCCAACAGTCGCCACTTCTTTGGACATCATGCACTTAGGATCAGATGCGGCTTCAAGGAGTGAGTACGGCCTCAGAGAGGGAGAGGGACTTCTTTGTACTCCTTAATTGTAACACTCAATCTCATTGTATAAGAGAGCGTTTTGTATCACTTTCATGTGTTTGGATATGAATAAAAGTGACACTTTTCTTTTTGCCTCTTTCTGTTGTCTTGAACGTTTTGTTTTAGAAGCAAAAGAATGATTTTGGTGGACCCGCCACTTTATAAAAGAAAGTGACAGGTGGAGTGCGTACCCCCAGAGAAAGTGAACTTTTATCAAGGATTTGGGATTAACTTGATTTAAGATCAGCTGGGGATTTTGATAGAAGCATTGTTTATCGGTGTAATGTTAACCAACAATGCCTCCCAAATGAATTTGATACTCGGTTGGGGAGAATATCAAATGAAACTAGACTCGTGGGGAATCTAGTAAGATTTTTACCGCTAGAGGTGTGATATTAACTTAACGGTTTAGAAGTAGTCTTGTCAGAAGTGTAATATTAACTTGACAAGGACGTGAGTTAGAGGTGTGATATTAACCTAACTCATCAGCATCTCAGTTTTATTTGGGAAAACTGAGGGTGTCACTGTCATAGGTGTGATGTTTAACTTAACAGTGATAGAAATGCTAGAGGTGTAATGTTGAACTTGGCATTAGTCGTCTCGGCTTAAAGAAGTCAAGGAAGGTCATAGCCATAGGTGTATTATTGAACTTAGCAATGACTCGGATGCTAGAAGTGTAGTGTTAACTTGGCATCGTTCATCTCGGCTTGGACAAGGAAGTCGAGGAAAGGTCATAGCCATAGGTGTATTGTTGAACTTAGCAATGACTCGGATGCTGGAAGTGTAGTGTTAACTTGGCATCGTCCATTTCAGCTTCGATATGGAAGTCTGAAGAAAGGTGACTGTCAGAGGTGTGATATTAACTTGACAGGCACTCGAAGTACCGCTTAGAGGTGTAATGTTAACTTTAAACAGTAGTTTTGTCAGAGGTGTGATATTAACTTGACAAGAATTTGCTTGCGATAGGAGCAATTTGAGGACCTGTCATTCTATTGATGAGAATTGACAAGTGGAATTTGAGGTGCCAGAGGTATAGTGTTAACTTGGCAAATTTGAGAGTTTGTTACTCTATGTAGAGTTAACAAGCCAGGTTTGTACTCGACAAAGAGTATTCATTACCAGAGGTATAGTGTTAACATGGTAATGATTGCATTTTGTGGTCCTACCATTCTATGGATGAGAATTGGTAAGGGATTTTTGGAGGGAAGAGTGGAATCAAATCCACTTAGGATTTTTAGCAAACCCTCAGCTATCAACGGATTTGAGATGCCTTTACCAACTACCGTTTGAGTTGGGCTAGCCATGCTATTCCCCTCAGCATGATGAGTTGTCGAAGACTTATGTTGGACTTAAAAGCCAACATTTTCCTCTATCCTTAGCCGTCGGAGGCGTTGGATGTTTTTGATCAGAGGTGTATTTTTAACTTGGTCGGTGGAAGAAAGCCATCTAGGGATAGTATTTCTTCAGGAATTTGCCATTGATTGGCATCATGAGTGTATCGCCATTTGAGGTTATGAGGCGATATGATCCATTTGAGTAGACTGACTCTACTACAAACGGTCCTTCCCATTTGGGTTGGAATTTTCCTTTCGTCTTGTGCGTCATGACCATGGGTCTTCGGACGGCTAAGACGAGGTCGCCTTTCTTGAAAGTTCGGGATTTGACTTTCTTGTTGAAGGCTCTGGTGATACGAGCTTGGTAAAGCTCGATTTGTTGTTGGGCCTGCAGACGCTTGTCGTCCAAGGCTTCCAATTCTTGGAGTCGCTGTCGATGCTTCTCCTCTGTTGTCATTTCCGCTGTCAAGGCGACGCGAAGAGATGGAATTTGGATTTCCAGTGGAAGGACGGCTTCGCATCCGTACACCAAGGAAAATGGCGTGGCTTTAGTTGGGGTTCGCACAGTCGTGCGATAGGCCCATAAGCATTCGCCCAACTTATCGTCCCAGTCCCGTTAACTTTTCGAGACGAATTTCTTGAGAAGTTTGCCAATAGTCTTATTGAAAGCTTCTGCGAGGCCGTTAGCGGGCGGATAGTATGCCGTTGATGACACACTCTGGATTCTGAACTTGGCGCAGAATCTCTGAAAAGCCTGGCTGATGAACTGGGGTCCATTGTCATGGACAATCCGCCGAGGCACACCGAAGCGGTAAATAACGTGATGTTTCACGAACTTGATCACGTTAGAAGATTTCACCTCTTTCAAAGGGATAGCTTCGGCCCACTTTGAGAAGTAATCGGTTATCGCTAGGATGAACCGATGTCCCTTTGATGATGGTGGGCTGATAGGACCAACCACGTCCATCCCCCACATTTCGAACGGCCAGGTAGAGGTCGTAGAGTGGAGGTATCCTGGTGCTTGATGGATGAAATCGCCATGTATTTGACAGGCGTGACATCTTTTGGCGTAGGCAACAGCATCGGCAACCATCTTGGGCCAGTAGTAACCCAATCTTTGGAGTCGGTTTGCCAGCTTCGGGCCAGGTTGATGAGCTCCACACGTACCATCGTGGGCTTCTTTCAACACTTCGTGGGCTTCTTTTGATGAGAGGCACCGGAGTAAGATCCCGTCATGCGATCTACGATACAATGTTCGCGAAATCGCATTGTAGTAGAATTTGGAGGCTTTCCTTCGGATGGCAGCCGCCTCCCTGGTGTCTTCGGGCAAGATGCCGTATAAGACAAAATCAATGTAGGGGAATCGCCAATCTTTAAGCTCTGGATCGGTTGACACTTCAAGTGTTTCCTTACCGCGACGATCTCCCGTTGACCTCTGGTAGTCTCCGAGGGGACTTTTTGGGCAGTATAGGTCGTGGCTATAGACGAATATCTTCTCCATTGCTCCAGCTGGAAGAGCTAAGGAGGCAGCAAGGGATGCAAGTGCATCTGCATGCGCATTTTGCTTGCGCGGTACATGGTCTATGTAGAAGTTTGAAAACCTCTCGGCCATGTGGATTGTCGCGTTGTAGTAGGGTACTAGATCTTCATGCCTGACCTCATACTCTCCGCGAACCTGGCTGACGATGAGTTTGGAGTCACCGTACGCCTCGAGATTTTTAACGCCAATCTCATCGGCGAATTGCATCCCAATCAAAAGAGCGTTGTATTCCGCCACATTGTTGGAACAGGGCTCGGTTAACGAGATAGCTCGGGGAATCACGTAATTTTGTGGGGAGACGAGTACCACTCCTACCCCCGCTACTGTGTGTCCCTTAGGGCTTGTTCTTGATGCACCATCGAAGAAAAGTTGCCATACTTGTCCTTCGAACAATGTCTGGGTCAGGCAGGCTTCGGCGACCTCGTCTGGGAGATCCTCGTAGAGTTTGGCTGCCCTGGGATCTGGGTGTTCAGCTAAGAAGTCCGCCACCGCTTGTCCCTTAATAGCCTTTTGTGGCAGAAATGCATCTCATATTGTGATAGCAATATGGCCCATTTTGCCAGCCGGCCATTTAGTGAAGAAGGCTTTGTCATAAGTAACCTCAGGGGGTTGACTTTGGATATGACATTTATGGTTTGGCCCACCAGATAGTGTCGCATTTTCTGAATAGCGAACACCAGTGCCAAACATTCCTTCTCGATCGGGTTGTACCGATGTTCGGCTCCGATCATCGTTCTACTTAGGTAGTAGATTGCTTGTTCTCGCCCCTGGTCATCATTCTGAGCTAGTAGAGCTCCCAAAGAATGATCCATTGATCGGACGTACACCAGGAAAGGCTTTCCAGATACCGGAGCCGCCAGGACTGGTGGTTGGGTGAGGTAGTGCTTGATCTCCTCAAATGCTTGCTGGCAAGCGTCGTCCCAAATGAACGAAACGTCCTTCTTCATCAGCTTAGCGAAGGGTTGGCATCTCCCGGAGAGATTTGAAATGAATCTGCGGATGTATGCCAATCGTCCTTATAATCCTCTGAGCTCCTTGAGGCTTCTGGGGGGTTGCATCTCTTGGATAGCACGGACTTTCTCCGGATCCAAATGGATTCCTGTGGAAGTCACAACAAACCCTAGGAATTTGCCACTGGCTACCCCCAGGAAGGACTTGGTGGGGTTCATCTTCAATTGATGAGCCCGCATGATGTCGAAGACCACCCTCAGGTCTGCTATGTGATCACCTTTAGTGCGGCTTTTCACCGCGATGTCGTCGACATAACATTCCACCGTTTTGCGTATCTGTCGATGGAAAATGGCATTCATGGCCCTTTGGTAGGTTGCCCCCGCATTTTTCAGACCGAAGGGCATGACGGTGTAGCAATATACCCCTAGAGGTGTCCTGAAGGAGGTGTGCTTTTCGTCATCGGGATACATCTTGATTTGATTATATCCTGAGAACCCGTCCATAAAGGACATTCGCTCGAATCCACAAGTATTGTCAATCATGACATCTGTGATTGGCAATGGGAATTCGTCTTTGGGGCAGGCCTCGTTTAGATCACGGAAGTCGATGCAGATCCGGATCTTCCCGTTCTTCTTGGCGACGGGGACGATGTTGGCTACCCAGTCGGGATGCTGTTCCTCCCTGATAAAGCCGGAGTCAATAAGCTTCCTGACTTCTGATTGGATTGCCTCCATTATCTCTGGACGGAACCGTCGCTGCTGTTGTTTAACAGGCTTCATGTCCGGATTGATGTTGAGGCGATGCATAGCCACTTGAGGATCAAGTCCAGGCATGTCCTCATAATTTCAGGCGAAGACATCTATATACTCTTGTACAAGAGATATTAAATCCTTCTTCTCTGGAGGCGACAGGCCGTCACTTATGAAGATGGGTTTAGGATTGTCTTCATCTCCTAGGTTGACTTGAACAACCTCGTCTTCTGTGGGTGGCTCACGCTGTTCAAAGCGGATGTCCCAAAGAGCATTCAAATATTTGATCCAAGGATCTGTATCGGATTGGATCATTTCTTCATCTTCATCCTCCAGATGGCTTGTCGAAACCATGTTTACTGAAAGCCCTTTGAAGATGTTGCCGACACTGACATCTGATTCCCACGACGACGTGTCTGATGAGCAGTCATGACTTGACAGTCTCTCCGAATCAGAGGCTGATGGCACTGGAGTTGATATATAGCCCAACCCCCGGCGCGTCTGATGATAGTAATCAGGGGTTTTTCCTTTCGGTACAAAGGATCGAAGCAGTGTTCTTCTTCCTTTTCCGAAGTTCAATCCTGGCCTGTTGGTTAGATCATACCCCATGCGCTTCATCATCTTGAGCGTTCTCGGTTCATAATGATCGAACTGAGGGGATTCATTCTCACCTTCCGATTCTTCGTGGGGCATTGGTTCAGATGCGATTCGCCCAAAAAGTATTGGTCTTTGGCCTTTTCGTCTGGCTGGAACCATGAATACAGACTCTTGCGCGTCTCCATTATCCTGGTACGTCCCGAAGGATGATTTTATGGGTACATGCAATGATGTCAAAGCATCCATTGCCGACCAGACATCCTCATCTACGTCGGTACTAGTATCCGACGGTATTGAATCAGACTCACACGCAGGGAAATACGCGAAATCTAAATCTTCATTAATATACCAACCGCCTGCATCGTCGGTGGTATCAACATCGAGCTTATTAGTGCTCTTTACAATGGGCTCCAACTCCCACAGGCACTCTTCTTTCTCAGGCTCAATGTCAGCTTCATTACCAGAGTCTGGCTCCTCTGGTTGTGGGGTTTCATTAGTCTCCTCCGGATCCTGATATAAGAGGGAGTCCGTGAAATAATTTTCAACCCCTTTAAACGGATGCCTTTCGGCAATCAACGTTCGGACCTGTCCACTCTCGTCAATGTATTTCATGACTTGGTGGAGAGTAGAGGGAACGATGGAATTGCGGTGAATCCATGGTCGTCCCAGCAACAGGTTGTAGGAAGTGTCCGCGTCAATGACGTAACATGTCACTTCTGACTTGAGGCTCCCGATCTGGCATTTGAGCTTGATCTTCCCCATTGGGCGGGAGCTGTTGGCATTGAACCCGTAAATAGTCGTCTGGGTAGGGCTCAGACGATGGGTAGGAATGCCTAGAAATTGCATAACCCGGCGAGGTATGATGCTCAGCGCGGACCCTGGGTCTACCTGGATGCGGTTCACCTCGGATGACCCAATATACCCTGTGAAGTATAGGGGTCGGTCATGCTTCCCTTTAACCTGCATGTCGTCTGTTGTGAAGGTGATGCAGGGAGCATTTGGGGAGGCGTGGAGGCAATCCTCTACATCTTCCTCCCTTGGCACACGGGTCATGAAGACCTCAGCATTGGCCAAAGCTTCTTGTAGAGCCTCTCTGGTTGACTTTGATAGCCTCAGGAGCTCATACAAGGTAATACGTGCCGGGATGTTGGCTAGTTGAGCCAAGACGTCGAAGCGGTAAGGTGTCGAGGATCCTTCCGTTACACCTTTCGCAAGAACTCGAGAAAATCGAGTTTCTTTCTGTTTCTCCCCAGGCTGTTTAGAGGAGGGCTTGGCTGGTTCCACGGCTGGTTGCGGAGAAGCCGCTGCTGTCTCGCCGTACTGCTTCAAGTATGCCTGTCCTGAACGGGTCCCCGCCGTAGGTTGGCTGGGCTCTGCGGCCAGGACTATTGTTTCCTCTTCTGAGTCAGTCAGCGAGGGAACATCAGTGTCCGCTTCTCGAGAGGAGGCGCATATCACATGGCAAGATGAAGCCTTCCCTTTGCCTTTGGACTTCCTGTTGGTCACAGTCGTCCATTGTTGCTCGTCGACGAGGTCAGGGTGGACCCACATGATTTCCCCTCGAGGTGTAGGGACGGGTACCAAGCCTTTCTCCTGCTGCTGATGAGGGTCTGTGTTGACCACCCTCAGTTCTCCTTTCGGGACAGAGATCACCCCCACGGGTGTCGGGGGTCGTGTCCCAAACTGGAGAATCGACGTCATGTTGGCCGTCATCTTCTTCTGCTCCGGTCGGAGTTTTAATACCTCCGCGTCAATCAGAGCTTGAAGGATGTCCTTAAAGACGTAGCAGCTTTTGGTAGGATGACCGAGCATCCTGTGGTATAAGCAGTAGGTGGGATTGTCGGTCTTGCCGACTTCCTCCGGGCGCCTAATTTCAGGGAGCTTCAGTCGATTGCTCTTGTTGAGTAGCTTGAAGAGCGAATCGACGTGTTCCTCCTTGAAGGAATACTGCTTGTTGGGGCGTGGCTGGCTTGAAGAGCCACTTGCCCTGCCTGTTTGAGGTTTGGTGGGAGATTTGGTCTCCGTCGCCAAATTATCCTTCCGCTTCGTCTGGAGAGAGGTGTCTGGTGCACGCCTTGTCGACCTCTCTGGCCTGGGCTTGCCTTCTTCCGCTCTGACGCGGGCGACAATCTCCTCAGCCTGTTCACCTTGCTGGACTAATTGTTTCCAGGTGCGGCTTTCAGCAACTCCTATTTGAGCAAGGAGTGAGGTTTGGAGATTATGGCGACATGTTTCCACCAGGGTGGCCTGGGTCATGCCGCTTGGACATCGGAGTGCCATGTTCCGAAATCTTTCTACGAAAGACTTGACGGACTCTCCCTTTCGCTGTTTTGTAGCTAAAAGGGTAGGCATTGTGACTTCGGAGTCGTCTTCGAAGAAGCGTGTCAAGAACAGCTTCTCTAGATCCCCCCAGTTCTTGATAGAACCCTCCGGGAGCTTCATAAACCACTCAAAAGCCAACCCTTTCAGGGTGCCGATGAACAGTCGCGCCAAGATGGCGTCATTATCTACCACTTCCCGGTCTGGGATTTGAAGTAGTAGATGTGCTGGTTGGGTGACCCCTTCCCTTCGAATGCTTGGAGAGTTGGAGCCTTGAACTTAGGAGGGTACGGGACTAAGTCCCACTCGCCGGATAGGGCCGGACTACTCCAGCTTCTTGGAGGCCTTTACGGTTGGTAAGGGCCTCGAGGCGCTGCTCCAGTTGACTCATTCTTTTAGCATGAGCCTTTCCCGGGGTCTGGTCGCTTCTTGCCTGCGACGAGGGCTTGGACACATCCGAGGTAGATCGTCGTGTCTCGTCAGAAGATTCGGAGGGTGGGCTTCCTCCCTTTCTCCCTTTCCCCTTCGGTCGTCTAGGAGGAGATCTCGCTCTTTCTTCAAGCAATTTCTCAAGCATATGCTTGAGGGAGTCAATGGATCTCTGTTGAGAGGCGATTATATCCATCTGGTGCTTCTGCGTCTGCTCTAAACGCCTGGTCGTCTCCTCAGGAGTGTCGGCCATGTAGGCGGAAGCCTCCTTCTCGACGGAAGAGTTTGAAGCCTGCGACTCCACTATAGCGGAGTGAGAACCACCCATTCTAATGCCGCGGGCTAAGGCATTATAGTCAATTGGGGGAATGGCCCCTGTCCGGGTGCGAGTGTGTTGATACACCCCCTCCGTTCAGAGTCAGATTCCTCTGAGTTGACCATTAGTTGTTTCCCCTTGCTTCTGCTAGTCATGTTTGCAGTAAGCTCCGGGTATTCAACATCTGAGAAGGTTCTCCTCCTGTGGGAGCGTCTTCTCTTGGCTGACGGGGGAATTAGGGTCAGCTGTCTAATTAAAGACGGCTGTTGCACGCCTGACTCGCAATGGCATCCAGAGAGCATCTGGATGAGCTGTTGACAGCAGCATGGAGAAGTGGTCTGATTGGCACTCCTTTTCCTTGTCAAATAATCCCTCAAATCTGTGGGAGGGGGATTAAAGAGACTGGTCTCGCAACGTGGACGACGGGAGACAGTCATGTGCTGTTCAGCCTGGACACCGGTTTCAGAAACGCGGCTGTTGCGTTGCGGCTGCGTCACGCGCATCTGGCGTCTCTGTTGATATGAGACGCGACTTTCGCGTTGCTGTCTGCTGCGTTGGAGCAGAGAGACTTGGGAGAGAGTGGGCTGCTGGGCCCCACGCCTATGGGCGCGTGCTTCCTGCGTTTGACAAGACGCAGAAGCTTCACTTTGGCGTGTGGCAAGTTGGTCTCCAGAAGGCCCAACTTGGGGAGTCTCGCGTTTGGGTCGCCAAACGCGGATCTCTCGCACTGGACGAGGTGCGGGCAAGGCATCGGATCGTACGCTGCGTTCAACCCCAGTCAGAAAACCAACGGTTCCGACCGAGTGTTGACGCGCGCGTCTTCTCTGTCGACGCTCGGCATTCCGATTGCGCCGTGGAGGAAGAGAGAAGCCAACAACTTCCTGGTTTGTAGAACCAGGGGTGTTTGCCACGCGGGTCTCCTGAGAGACGCTGACGCGAGCGTTATGTGCGACACGGTCGATCGCACCAGTAGATGTGCCGGGGACCACGCGGGCCTTCAGAGAGGCGTTGGCGCGTGTGTTCTGCGCGACGCGGTTGATCGCAGCAGAGGAGTCTGAGGTTACGCGGGCCTTCTGGGAGGCGTCGGCGCGTGAACCAAACTTGGCACAGTGGGCAGCAGGAGCACCCGACAGAGCCTCAGATTGGGCTTCAGGGGGCTGTCCACTTGAGATCCTGCGGCAGACGCGGGTCTTTGGGCTCTTGGAGCCAGAAGAGAGGAACTCTTCATACTTCGCCTGGTCGAACTCGACGACGAGGGATTCGACCATTTTCCCCTTACGGAGAACGTCATCTTGCACCACGGTGCGCTCGTCAGTAACGAAGGTATTCCCCAGCGGAGTCGCCATCTCTTGTAGGGGCCGGAAAGTTTGGTGGTCGGAGAAAGTGGTTTTAGCTGTAAAAGATTTCCTTGATTCAAGCGAAACGATTACAACCAAAAGAACTACTCTTCCCTCTTTTCCAGTTACAAGGGAGGGAGGATGTCTGAATCTTCCCTTTGTTTAAAGCTGGGTTCTTCGTGTGGCGATGGAGAGTGAATCTTGTTCTCCGTTGACCAGATGACCGTCCTGGACCGTCGGGGGTCTTCTCTTCGGTCGGTAGAAAGAGTAACTCAGCTCCGTCTACCAAAACTCTCAAAGAGGAGGTAGGCGAAGAGCGGCTAGTACTCAGTAAGCTCGCTGAAGAGTCGTGCTTCCCTCTTGATGATCCTCTTGCCTGGATTGATTTTGATGATGCCTTATCTCAAAGCTCTCTCCCTTCAAAACTCCGATCTTCGCCCAAGCTTCGATCTTCGCCCAAGCTTCGATCTTCGCCCCCTCTTCATAGCAAACAAGGCTATTTATAGGGGTCTCAGGGGGTGAAGGTGCCTCCTGAAAACGCTCCCGAATGAGGGGCCACTACCCGCTACATGCGCGGTGACTGGCCCCGCAATCAGGGCAGTTGCAATTGAGACGCGGGCGTTGGGCCGAACGCGCCTTGAAGTTTGAGATGCGGGCGTCGAGCCAAACGCGCCTTGAAGTTTGAGACGCGGGCTTCAGGCCTTCACGTCTGGATGCTGAGGCGCGGTCGTCGGGCCGACGCGCCTTGATGCTGAGACGCGGGCTTCGGGCCGACGCGTCTGAACGTTGAGACGCGGGTGTAGAGCCAATGCGTCTTAATGCTGAGACGCGAGCATCGATTCCTCGCGTCTAGAGTTTGAGACTCTGCTTCCTTAATGGCTGGTCTGTTAGTCATTTTTAGACAGCCTACAC